>PVKA01033933.1:0-23905 GCA_004027165.1 Ctenomys sociabilis | reverse complement strand
GGGGCTGCAGGCATACTAATCTGCTTTGGTGGGTGGAGCAGAGGAGGAAACAGCTAAACAGCTGACCCCAGAACAAATGAGAAGGCAGCTGACCTGGTGCAGTGGACGGAGTCATTCTGTGTGGGCAGCGAAGGTAGCGGGCAGAGAAGTGAGGAGGAGGAGGAGAGCTCAGAGCTCGGTGGGCGCCCACTCTGTCTGGCAGGCATGAGGCCGGCTCCGAGCTGGAGCCACAGCTGAGTCCCATGACGCTTAGGCCTAGGAGGCTTTGCAGGCCGTGAGAGCAGAAGAAAATGCATGAGGCTGCAGAGAAACAGGATCCAACTTATTTCATTTTAAAATAAATGTTATTTTTATTTTTTGATACTGGGGAGAGAACCCAGGGGTTTAACAATGAGTTATATGCCTCCAGTTATTATTATTATTATTATTATTATTATTATTATTTTGTGGAACCAGGGATTGAACTCAGGCCCTTGTGCTTGCCAGGGAAGCACTTATTCCACTGAGCCATCTTCTTGGCCCCCCTCCAGTTATTTTTAATAATTATTTTGAGGTAGAATTTTGCTAAGTTGCCAAATTGCCCGTACTGGGATTGACTTTTCAGTCTTCCCACCTCTATCTCTCAGAGCTCTGGAATGACATGTGTGTGCCAGTGCACCTGCTTTTACCTATTTATAACAGATACATAATAATTGTACATATTTGTGTGATGTTTTTATGTTTGCATGCGTTGTATAATAATCAAATCAGATAATCGGCAGACGTACCACTTACAGTATCTAACGTTCTTTTGGAAGGGGTGAGACCATTCAAAATTCTCTCTTTTAATTATTTAGGAGGAGCCAATATGCTCCTGCTTGCTCTTGTCTCCTTATTGTGTGGTGGACCCCCAGGACACTTTCTTCTTGTCTGGCCCTAACTTTGTGCCTCGGGGTCAGTGACTCTTCTTTCTCTGCCTACCGCTGTCCTCTGCCCAGCCCCAGGTGAGCACTAAGGAAATTCATGCTTGTTACTTCTTAACCTTTGTAAAGCAGAAATCGTGATAGTGCTAACTTCAAAGGGTTGCACGAAGACTAAGTACAAATTAAAAATATAATGAATACACATGCATTCCTTCCCTCCAGCACAGGCCCAGTGTCAAACACACAGAAAATTGAGGGCATGTTACCTATCACTGTTACTAATCTCTCTGCGAAGCTGGCTTTGAAGTCATTAAAGCCATTTCACTCTAACCTCTCCCGGTTTTTCTCTTGCCATCTGGAGGTGATTTATGGAGACGCGGTGTTTTAGCCCATTTTTCTGTCCATCTACCTGCCTCCCTGCTTCCTGTGATGTCAGTCTTTTTTACATGTAAAGGAAGTACCTAGAGTCAAGGTCAAATTTTTTCTCAAACACAGATTTGGATTTGGCCTAACAGTCAGATCAATGGGCATCCAAGCTCTAAATTCTTAGGTCTTTTCTTATTTGTAACAATAGTCATGCAACAATTATGAAACATCTACCTTGATCATAAATTTGCTATAAGGCAACCAGAGAATGTTCCCCTTGAAGTGGCAGTTTTGTTACTTAGTGAGTACTCCATCCGTGTTGGACATTCTGCTCCATTCCATATCTGCTCTTCTCCCTGGAGGGCTGTGGGCCAGGTCCCCTTCCACAGCTGGATTGGAAGCTAAACAGGACAGCACCCGAGATGTTTCTTCTGTCTGCTCCTTTCCTGGCTGTCTTCTGGTTAGTGGCTCCCTCCCTCCACCACAGGCCACCACTCCTGCTGGGGTGGCCCCTCTGCATTCTGCACGGTGGCTTCTGTGTCATTAAGTCTGTCTTTTTCCATGCTTGGACCATGGTTTGCAGCATTCCTGGTGGTACCACCCCAGAGGTGTTCACCCCACAGTTTCTTTTAACTCTGTCCACACATTAATAGCTAGTGTCTTCATTCAAGTCCTTGTAATCAGTCTTTTTGGTGCGGGCCAGCTATTTTCTGTTGGGACCCTAGCCATGTACCAATGGTTTAAAAACATACCCTTGAGGTAGGGTCCCAGTTGGGCAGGTGTTAGTATAGGTCAATGTGTGTTCTGTTTCAGTGAACATAAGATGTGATCTCCTCCCTCATCATTCAAACATCTCTGAAATCAGGATGAGATGTACAAAGCCAGTGTTTCACTTTCTCCCAGCAAGGATCTGTTGGTGCTTCCCTCCACATGGGTGAACTTGACTATTGTGGGTCATGGAGTCCTCATTTTAATTGAATTAAGTTCATTATTGGTGTTACTGCTGTTTACAATATGTTCAGAAAGTTTACATCATGATTCAGCTCTAGAATGAAAAAATTGTGTGCATAGTGGCATCAACCAGAACAGGGAGGCATAATTTGATGTCAGTGAAGCAAATATCCATCCTGGCAAAATACAGGTGATTCCATGTTTCAAAAGGGCTTTCTGGGAGAAGGCTACAGAAAGGAAGTTACTCGTATGTAGCTGAAGCTGTGTGACACATGTAATTGTAGTCAAAGGAATTTCATGCAGTAAACCATGCAGTAGGAATTCTCAAATCCCTTGGAGTAAATCAGTGAAATTTGAAAGAGGTTAAGAGTGTGTGTCGCTGGTTGGCAGTTTTTTTTTTTTTTTTGTGCTAGTATATAAACTAATGATCCATCCTACAAATTGTTGACATCTTAGAGTCTGTGAATTTTCTGGAAATGTTGATATGGGTAAAAGTGGGAGGCAAAACTCAAGTGCACAGAAAAAGTTTTGAGATGAAGGCCTTGCTGTACTGATGGTTGAGGTGCTGTGTTAGCCTCTCTTTTGTCCCTGTGTCCTTGCTGTCTCCCTCTCCTTGTGTCACCTGGCTCTCCGCTTTGAAAAGCTGACCAAGGGGCACTGCACAGCGGATCTCGTCTTCTGGTTTCTGGTTGGGTTTGTCCATGCAATGAGAGGTGATCAAGTTAGGGTTAGTGCTAGGGCCAGGTTATGGGGTGCTGAGTGTTCAATCTAGATTCTTGCACATCTTAGGTAAACATTTTCCCACCAGGCTATATGTCAAATCCTTTTTAATCTTAATACCAAGCTACATGCACATATGTATTTACAGTAGCACAATTCCCAATAGCTAGATCTTGGAAGTGGCCTATATGCCCTTGGACAAAATAAGTGTGGTTGGATGCAGTGGGTACTGTTCTGCCTTAAGGGAGGATACACTTGAGCCATTCGTAGGAAAAGGGAGGCTACCTTGGGACTGTAGCATTAAGTGAAGTAAACCAGACACATAGTCTTAAATAGTTGCCTTGTTGCTCTTATATGAGAAACTGAAGATATAAATAAAATATAGATGTAGGAAACAGGAAGGTAGAGCTTTTGGGAATGGAAAGAGAAAGAGAAATGGGGAGGAAGGAAGGGGAGCATGAAAGGATAGAAAGGGGCTGTGATGTGCTAGGTGTGTGTGCCAACTGCCCATGAGGAATAGGATCATTATGTGGTGTAAGTGTACACTAATAAAAATAAAAATTGACGCCAGGGATAAAGATCAGCAGCATAAGTGCCTGCCTGGCAAGATCCTAAGTTTGACCCCTGGTACAAAAGAAAAAAATGAATAAAAGGTTCTGTTAAGGTATATAAGAACTTGCCGCTTCATTTTATTTTTTGCCTTTTGGAGACAGGGTCTCACTATGCAGTTCAGGGTGGCCTTGAGCTCACTTTGTAGTCCAGGCTGGTCTTGAATTTGCAACGATCCTCCTGCCTCAGCCTCCTGAGTGCTGGGATTATAGGCACATGTTAGAACTTGCCACTTTAATGGATAATTCCTCGTAGAATTTTGACAGAGTCAAAATAAAATCAGTTTTACTGTTTAAGACAACATAATTTTGTTTTGAAGCAGGGTTTTACTACTTCCTGGGTTGGCCCTGAAGCTGTGATCCTCCCGGCTTAGACTGGGATACCAGGCATATACCCCTGTACCCCACCTTCCTCCCCTGTTCTTTGGAACTAGTTGGTAGCAGTTCTGCTCCTGTTACGCTGGTGGTGACTGTGCTGTTCCTGTGGTTGTCCTGTGCCCACTGCTAGGTAAGTAGTACAACATTTACCTCCTCAGAGTACCTTATTTCAAGGGTGCCACCTGCTTCCCTGGGGAACTCCGAGGATGATGTGTGCTAGTCATCTTTACTTGCTTATCCTTTTCTGCCTCTCTTGAAAGCAACAGATTAGGTTTCCATGGTTTCTCAGTTTTGATTTTCTAGAGCTAAATACAAAACTTACAGTGATGATCTAACCCCATGATGCTGTCAGGGGATCCAGAGATTCGGATGAGTCCAGAGCCTGAGATTTGGGATCTGGAGCTCTAAGTTTGGGTCAAAGCATATGATTGAAAAGTGATGACTTGGCTTTAATGGTCCTTCGAATAAAATCACGGAATGATGGTCATTTCTGTATCTCTTGTTCTTTAGCCTTTCCAATAAAATCATAGATAATTTTCAAGCTGAAATTAGTCTTGAAAGGAATTTTTTCCTCTTTTCAGTGGGCCTTGATACCATAGTATGAACTTGTGCTGGGTGTGAAGCATTACAAGATTATTTTTTCTCAATGGAATTAGACTTCAATGTTTGATAACAACAATTACAAACAATAACCAAGAAGGAACTGGGCTGCCATGTATAGTTGATGACGCAGACTGACACCTGTAGGGGACATCTGGAGTATACCCCACAAAGTGGCAGACAAAACCCTGCATAATGTGTACAGTGAACTGCACAGGGTCACAGCCACCACAGCAACTAGTGTGGGAGAGCGAGGTGGGGCCTAACCATTGTGCTCACTGCCTCTGTCCCATCTGCATTTTAAGCTTATGCTTTCACTTGAATATCTGATGTACAGTCTGAAATTTGTTATCACTTTTAGTTCTTTATATAGTCCAGCTAAGTGTAAGTGTTTCCCCTGGAACACTCAGTGATTCATTGTTCTCCACGAAAATTGGATTTCAAGAGCATGAGAATGAAGAGGAAGAGCCCTGGATTTAGTGTCTAGCGACCTGGGTTCCAGTCTCACTGGACAGTTATGAACAGGTTTCTTCTGGACCCTCAGACTCTTTAACCACACTGCAAGGTTCATGGTGGCATTTGCATCAGTTATATGAACAAGACTACATATCTGAGAGAATCAGATGCTCAATAAATACTTGTCTGCATTGATCTACTCTCAAAAGGCAAAGGTGATAGAAATGAAAGATTCTTCCAATGTTGTGAGATGTGAATTTACAAGAAGTATTCACCAGGGAGCCTCTTGGGAACTGGCTTATAGCAGATTTGTTCAGGCAGACAAGAGCTGTTTGCAAGGGGATTTAGGCAAAGAGGGAGAGGAGATGGAAAGAAAGAAGTCCAAAGGATTAAGATGCTATAGCTGCATCTGCCAGTTCCCCACAGGAATGAATTCATTATGTATCATAAACATTTACTAAAAACTTTTTTTTTTTTTCTATAAAAAGAGCTGTTTGGGACGTTGAAGAAAGATGTGTAGTTGGAGTTGAGTTAATGGCACATGACCTTCAGCTCCTGGGGCAGAAGTCTGAGTTCCTGGATAGCCCAAGGCTATTCCTGGTTTTTATTTTTCTCTCTGACATGTTGAGTTTTCCTATCTTTGGACATGGCCAACTGGCAAAAAGGCCTTCCTGTGTGCCTTGGAAACTTGGCACAGCCTCCTTTTGTGATTAGAGAAGGCACATAGTGAGAGCTGGGATTGCTCCCCTGATCCTAATTGGTTGGCTGCTGGATATTTAGAGAGGTAAGATTTTGATTGAAAGGTTCATTCTTAACGTCAATATGAGCATCTGAGCTCCTCTGGGCAAGTCCTGTAGATATTGTTTCCTGTGGTGATAAGCCCGGTGACTAGGTTGCACAGGACAGTATATAGTGGAGAGAACTTTAGCTTGAAAAGGGACATTTCTCTTCAAATAGGTGACTTACTTCTACACCAAAGTTTTCATTCTTCTGTGATTTCAGGAGCCAAAACAACCAACGAGGCTGGTTCCAGTAACAATAACGGTATCTTGTATTAGTCTAGTGCTTATACTTATGAAAGCAGCTCTATAATCTCAGTGACCCTCGTGTCAACCCAGTGGGGTGGTTTGAGAGCTCTTAGTTTCTTTGTTTTACAGCTGTGAAATCCAAGAAGATATTAAGTGTCTCGCCATGATCTCATAGCCTGAGACTGAGCTCAGGTCTTTTGGGGACCAGTTTGGTATTTTTTATTTATAATATACATCATCGTCTTGTGCACAAATGTCCTTTGTTGCAATGTAGTGAAAAGTTATAATGCATATGCAACATGTGTCCGTAGTTTGAAACTCAGTTACAAAATACATGCCATGAAAACAAAATCTTTCCTTCCCTTTCCTACTCCTTTGGTGATGCCGTGCTCTGGGTACAGCCACCACTCTCTTCCTCACATATTGTTTGGGGGATATTCTGTGAATTTCCGAGCATCTATGCTTAGCTCCTCTCTCCAGTATTACTTAAAAAAACCTAAATCTCCAGAGAAGTGAACTTGGAGAAGTGAGCGAGTGATCTCACAAGGACTTTTATGGGAGATGCAACTGTCTTTGTAGCTTAACTCTTTGGGGTCAAGTTTTAACTTTTCAGACGTAAAAGGCAATGGAATTTAGATCATGAACATAAGTGAATACTTTTAAAAGATGTTCTCTCTGTAGGCCCTTTTCTCAAATAAGGGCAAAATATTAAAAAGGATCATAGATAATAGTTATTGAGATCTTTACTTAACTTCATTGCTACTGTATTTCTTGATAAATATTTTCTTTATTCCTCCTAATAATACTACAAAAAAGGTATTATTAGCTAGTTTTCCAGGACAGAAAATAGTCTCAGAGTGAAGTAAATTTTCCCAGGAGCCCTGTAAATTAAATGTTGAGGCTGGGCTTCAAATCAAAGCAGACTTTCCCACAGGCCCACATTCTTAACCTTGACATCACCTTCATGAAAATAAATGTTTCTGGTGAAGAGCTTCTGGGAAGATTCTGTCAGGGAAATAGGACTGTCTAGGTAGCTAGTGCACTTCCTATCTGGTTTGCTTCTGCTGTTAGTCACCACTCAGTCTTGGTTTGCTTTTGCCTATTTTATTTTATTTTTTGTACTGGGGATTGAACCCAGGAGTGATCCACCACTGAACTACATCCCTATATCTTTTCATTTGTTGATTTTTAAGATTTGGAGACCAGGTCTCGCTGAGGTGCACTTGGGTTTAGGATCCCCAGCCTAGTCTCTGTCTGTGCTGGGAATAGATTAGATCATGTGTGTCTTTCTACTTCTGCCTAAACTCAATCATTGAGGGTCAAGAGGATGCTTTCTGGTATTTCCTTTACTCTTTCATAATCTCTGAACCAGGACTGGAAGAATGCCTTGCAAGGTTTCTACACGTTTTCTACAACATGAAATCATCAGTGTGGGACTTGTGAAATGGAAGGTGGAGAAATCCACCCAACAAAATGGAATCTTTTGCTTTATAAATTCCTTAAGTAAGTCCTTACTCTTCTAAGTGTCATGCTGTACCAGTGATTCTGGTATAACATGTCATTTGAGGTCTGTTAAACTCTCCAAAATAAAGGACCAGGCCCTTTTCCCCAATCTGCCGCACACCAATGCTGAATACTCCAATCTCACCTGGAATTCACTAAGCATGTTCCCCACTCAGCTGGCCACACTTTGTTCAATGAGATGAATCCATCTATCCTGGACGAGGATGTTACATCATTGTCAAATTGCTACAGAAAATTCTAAGCATTGACTGCTTTTGCAAATCAGTGATTTGGGGCCTGGGAGTGGTGTGTGGGCCCTAAAACACCATTATACATATATAAATCGGTACGGCCCTGTGTACTGTGTGCTGAGGACTGATTAGCCAAATGTGATTCCTTACTTAAGAGCTACAAGCTAGTGCCTTTATCTTCTTAGTTCTTTAGAGCTCTTATATGTATGATCCATTTTATTTTATTTTTTTGAAGGAATGGTGGATGTGACATATTTAAGCCTACCCAAGCAGATGATCATGTTATAGGTGTGATATATAGTTGTCTATATGTTCGAGCATACAGATTAAAATATTAATACGGGCCGATGATTGAAATGTCATTTTAAATGTCAATATGAGCATATGAACTCCTCTGGGCAAGTCCTGTAGATACTGTTTCCTGTGGTGATAAGCCAGGTGACCAGGATGCACAGGACAGTATGCAGTGGAGAGAGCTTTAGCTGTCTTAGAATAAGGCAAGTGCTTATTCTACTCAGCCATCTCCCCAGCCCTGATATAATCCCAATATTCCTCAAACTCGTCAATGAAATTGAAAAGGAAGCAATCCTCTCAAAATCATTCCTAGAGGCAAGTATTATACTGATATGAAAATCAGGGAAAGATGCAACTAAAAAAGAGAACTATGTTCTCTAGATAAGACACAAATCAGTAAAATGACCCAGCAGTCTGACCCCCACCTGAAGAAAAGACAGAGAAATAGAAATAAAGGAATAAGAGTCAACATGCCACCTGGGTAGCCACCTGGTCCTCCGCCCCACCTGAGACATAAGGGACACTCAGTCTACAGTGTCCTTGTCCTCCACCTTAAATCACTGTATTGCTGGTCATCTGTAAGTGAACCTTCACTTAGCTGACATTCTGCAGTTGACTTCTTAGATCCTTAGACTCTAGGTACCATTAAAAAGTAAAATCCTCACTTGAATTTTGTCTCTTTTGAGCCAGTGAAAGAACTTGTGCAAATACTGATGATCATCTTGGAGCATTATTATCCACATTAGCTGAGCCCTGCAGGCCAGTGGTGGCAACCCTATGGGACGTGTGCTGGGTGGCACCAGAGCCTCCTCTGTGTGCACATGAGTCCAGTATCCCCAGCAGCTGAGTGACCAGATGACAGCTGTTCTTTCTAACCTACAGCCCAGTGCTCAGGTTTCTGCCCAGCACTGGCCTTGGTGATCCATAAGTAGGCATGGGGCTGCAGTTCAGATGCTCAGTCTCTAAAAGGCTCACCATCACTGATGGAGGTCGTGGGACAGACCCAGCACCGTGGGTCACTGCAGATTTCCCTGTTGCTCATCAGTAGGTAAGAGTAAGTTGGAAGCTTTCGGAGAATTCACACGGAAACAGAACTTCTTTGGGTGAAAGGCCAAGAAGGGAAAGCCCTCAAAGCAATTGATGACCACTTAGATCAGATCATGTGGGACTTGTGAAAACCCAGGTACCAGATCTGCTGAATCAGAATTTCTAGAGGTAGCATTGTAGAGTCTAAAACTTACCTATAGCACCTTTAGTGTTCTCAGTTCTAATGGACACTGGTGTTGACTTAACTCTCATTGTAGCTTAATTCTGTTTCCTCCCCAAATGCCTCTCCAACTCCTCTTTCCCAATGTGCTGAAATGTGGGGATCTGATGCTATGTGCCCTGGAGAAGGTCAAACCTCCCTGAGGCTGACGGTTGTTAATGCCTCTTGCCCTCTTCTTCCCACCGTTGATTTCCTCATGCACAGTGCTTTCTTGTGAGCTCATCAGTAGCTGTGTCACTGCTGGTGTGTGAAAGCTCAGATGCAGAGGTCTGACAGAAAGGGGTGGGGCCTGCTTCTGTTGCTTGCCATCTGTGTCCTTGGAGTGGCTAAATTTTCAGACCAAGTCATTTCTGAAATGGAGAGAATAGTAGTTCATATCTTATAGATTGTGTTAGAACTAAATGTAATAATTGGTGTCTCTGGGACACAATAGATATTGAGCATATTTTAGCTGTTTAATATTCACATTAGGTGTGTTACCACACATTTATCATAGTGACTATCAGCATCTTTGGCTCTACGGTGCTAAATCAAAGGGGTGCTGCAGTCTGGTCCCCGAGCATGGCGAGTCCTGTCACTTGGATATTGCTTGACTAGGTCAGAGCACAGCTTCTGGGCACACAACTCCACTGGTTAGCCATCAAGGCTGCTCAGCGTTCTGTTGGGTACTCCAAAGGATCCTCTAACTCAAGCATCAGAAGCTAAATTCACCAGCTTTCCCTGCCACTATCACCCCATCAGCTTTGTTTGTACATGAACAGGTATAGTCATCTTTCCAGGTACACAGAAAAAGAAGCCTTAAGGTCAGCCTTGATCTCTTGTGCCACCTTGTCCCTAGCTCTGTACTGAATCTATCTTTAATGCCACTCAGTTATACTTCATACATTTTTTCTTAAACCCCATCTATTTCTCTCATGTCCATTGCCACCACGCTGATTCAAATATTTATTTTTAAGTCACTGGGCCTACTCAACAGTCCCTTGACTGTTTCTTCTCATCTCTGGTACCCTCTCCAATATATTCTGTGTTGCGCAGAATAATTAAAACACAAATTGAATCATAGAGACATCTGTTCATCTTTCATCATTTGTCCTAGTATGTTCATATCAGTGTTTATTTTAATTGATATTCTTGATAAGTTACAGTGTATTTTTGTTTATAGCCTGACTTTCCCACTGGAAGATAAGTTCCATGAGGGTGGAGACTTTGATGACCATAGGTGAGGGCTCAATGCATGGTAGGTATTTGGTACATGTTTGTTCACAATGAATGACCTCACTCCCTTTTAAAGCCTTCCCATCATTCTCTGGGTAACCTCATCAAAAAGAGGAAAAAAAATCTTCAAATATAAGAAATAATGAATGAAAAGGGTGACATTACCACAGACCCAGTGGAAATTCAGAAGATCATCAATATCTATTTTGAGACTCTTTACTCTCACAGAATAGAAGACACAGAAGAAATGGACAGATTCCTAGAAAGGTACAAATTACCAAGAAGATATAAAATTCTCAATAACCCAGTAATAGCCAATGAAATATAAAATGTAATAAAAAACCTACCAACAAAGAAAAGTCCAGGTCTTGATGGATTCACAGCTGACTTCTATAAGAAATTTACAGAAGATATAATCTCCCTGTTTTTTTTTTTTTTTTTTTTTTTTTTTGCAAAACTGGGGATTGAACTCAGGCCCTTGTGCTTGCCAGGCAAGTGCTTATTCTACTGAGCCATCTCTCCAGCCCTGATATAGTCCCAATACTCCTCAAACTCGTCAATGAAATTGAAAAGGAAGCAATCCTCTCAAAATCATTCCTAGAGGCAAGTATTATACTGATACGAAAATCAGGGAAAGATGCAACTAAAAAAGAGAACTATGCTCTCGAGATAAGACACAAATCAGTAAAATGACCCAGAAGTCTGACCCCCTGAGCTCTATGGCTTTAAGATTTCTCATCTTCTGCCTTTTGAGTACTGAGGAAAGCCAGTTCTACCTTGGAGCAGGTCCTACCACCCTGGCGTCAGGGCCTTAGTTCATGCCACTCACCCTGGCTGGGGTCTCTTCCTCCACTTGGATGACACCTGGTCCTCAATCACATCTTACTTTTTCAAGGAAGTCTGTATCCATCTGCCCAGCCATGAAGTTTTCTTTGCAACCTTTGTCATAATGTGCACTTGTATACCTGTTTTAGGGATGGTCTGACATCTCCCTTTCCAGTAGACCAGTGATTGGCAACTCTGGCTGTAGACCACATTGGCTTCCCTGATTATTATTATTATTTTTTTTTTCCCTGCTTATTTTGATTGGATTGTTTATGGGTCCTTTCACATTACATTCACAGAGCATGTGAACTCATGGACATCAAAGTCAAAACTATTTATTTTTTATATTAATTTTATTGAGAAAGAAATGGCAATCAGACAGTTTCAAAACAGGTTAGTGCAACAGTTACAATAATTAATACATTGCACATTGTTGTCTTCATAGTAGTTATTCAGGGGACAAGATGCAGACATGATATCTTATCTAAACACTATTAGATCAAAACTTTCTTCTCATTGAACTAAGGGAAAGTAGCTGTATATCTATGCTATTTTGTGAAACTATTTATTATCTAGCTTTCTGTAGGAAAATTTTTCTAATTCTGTCCCATACTACACACTTTACAGGGAAGAAAATGCCTTTTTTTATTAAAGTGCATAAAATATGCTGAATAACTGCATAAATGCATGATTTCCAATATGCCAACTATATTTCCTGTTTGGAAGGTAATTCTACTTTCCATTCTAGATATATTTTTAGACTTTTGATGAATGAGCTGAATTGGTTGGCAGCTATAGAAAATAAAATTATGCAAATCAAGCATTATGATTATTATTGCTTAAATGTTATGATTGTGGAGTTATATGCATAATATTGTAAGGTGGCTGGTGGGGTGGGTATTTGGACAGAACTGTGGACACTACATATGTAAAGATTAAAGACAATGCAGCGACTACCTATTTGGTCTTATTTATAGTAGATGCGTCATAGAACTTTAGTATAAATTTTTTGGGTGATGTATCGTTCATTGTTTCAATAGGAAATAAATAAATTTATTGTCTAAATGCTTAACATCTTTAGTTCTTCTGTGTCATTTTGCTTTGAGATTCTCAGCTCCTCTCAATCTACTGAAATAAACTTTTACTGGAAAATAAAGTATATACTGGCCAAATACTTGAAGATTTTTAAAAAGGCTTTTAAGGTCAATTAATAGTTTCCTCTCTCTCTTTCCCTCACCCCTTCCTCCCTTCCTTCATGGCAACAGTATCCAGTAGGTTCTACTTCTGTTGATATCCTGAGATTAGATAGAATGGTGTATTTGATGTGCATTTGGTTAGAGGCCAGTGTCTTTATTCAAAGTAAGTGTGTCAATAAAAACATTTTATCTAGCAAATAACTTCAGAGGTGAGGCAATTTTAGGTATAGGGAAATTTGCTCATTAAACAAACAGAAATACTATCATCAAGATGTTGTTTTAGGTGCTAGAACTACAGCAATAAATCAAGCTTGCCCTATCCTCTTATAGATTATATTCTAGTAGGTCAGGGGAAGAGCATGATAGGGCATCATTAGGCCATTGTAGGAGCTTGGGTTTTACTCTGCGTAAAACTGGGAAGTGTTGAAAGGCTTTAAGCAGATGATTTACAGGAAGCAACTTTGATTTTAGAAGGCGCCCATTGGCTACTGTGCTGAGCATAATTTTCAGGGTAGGGAAGAAGTGATGAGCAAGGGGACAATTAGAAAGACTGGATGACTACCAAAATAATCCAGGTGAGAGGGGATGGCAGCTTGGGTCAGGCTGGTAGTGGGATGTGTGGGAAGTGGTTGTCATTCCTGTATTTCAGAATGGAGCACAGTGACTGTATTAGCCAGCTGCCCAGATGCTGAGCAGCATTCCTGATGCACACATCAAAGGGAGAAGTGTCTCACTTGGCTCGTGATAAGGGGCATCAGTCTGTGGTGGGATGGCTCCAAGGCAGGCCCAGGGTGGGAGAAGGAAGTAGTAGCAAAAGCTGCTTCCTTCTTGGTAATTGGGAAGCTGAGTAGGGAAACTGGACCAAAAAGGAAGTGGCTGGGGGCCAGACATGGACCTCAAGGCCACGCTGCTGGGGCCACCCTGGCGCACCTAGTGGCATGCTCACCAATCCCTGGAACACATCCCAAGGACAATCAAGTTGACAGTCCACCCTAATCTAATCACCAAATGATATTTCAAGAGCTAGAGATGTAGAGAAGGGTATCCTGTTTCAGCAGCTGTGAAATGGCCCAGGAGGAAATGTTTGGCAAGTAACAACTTTGTCAATGTATGATGGTTTTCATTAAAGCAACAACAGTGCCGTAACAAAACCAGAAACATCAACAAGATACCAGACTCTGCAGACACTGGAAGAGCTTCTGGGTCAGGTGTGAATTCATTTGCTCTCTGTACCATATCTGCCCTTCATTACTTGCTGGGAGATAATAAAGCTGGGCTTTTTAAGCCTTGTTCTCTGTGGCTGGCACACAGATGCTGCAAGTAATCACCAGAGAGCTCGGCAGGAGCACTGCAGGAGGGTGTGGCTCTTGCTCACCAGCTCTGATGTTTTTGGCTCAAGGATATCACATGCCTGAAGTGATGCACTGGCAAGTCTACCTGCCATCTCCGTCCCAGGTGGGATGGTGGGTGATTGGGCAATGTCTATTCTACTCCTAATGATGAGGTTATTCTACTGAATAGCTGGATTCATCTCACTGGGCTCATCACAAATTTGGTCCAGAGGCTGTGATCTTATACAACTCATCCCTTGAGCCCAGTAAGTGGCCCTGCTGCCCCTCCTTTGGACTATTGATGATTCCACTGAGCTGTTCTTATCCCACTCTACTGCTGGTTTTCTCCTGCAGGGTTCCCGCTGGTCTCAGATGACGGGTAGCAGCTCATCCCATGTCTTGGTGTTACTGTGTCTAGTACTGGACACCACCTTGCCGTCTGCTTCTGCTTATTAGGTGGAATTCCAAAACAACCTGGTTCATGTCTACACCATACTTCCAAACCCTACTTTGGACGTGTCCTGGTGCAATGTCACCAGTTCTCTGGGCACAAACTGGGTTGGCTCAGCCTCCACTGGACCCAGACTCTGATTATGGACCTCTGCTTGGAATTCAGCACCTTTTCTTCTTTGTTCTCAGCCCTCTTTGTTCCTATTAGCTGCTTGTTCAGACCCTCCTCTGCCCCACCGGCTGGTGTCCAGTGTCAGTGTCTGCAAATGGAGAGCCAGTCTCGATGCAGCCTACTTATACGAGTTGCCATTTTACAACCTGAACATCACTTAGTAAGATAGTCACAGTGCTTGCCTATGAGTGATGAGGCTATAGCTTTAAAAATTCTCTAATTTTTTATGCTAAATTAAAAATGAATATATTCTTCTTGTTATAAGCCAGAACTAAATTTATTTTTAATTAAAAATATAACAGTTCTTCATTTTCAACAGTGGAAAGTAATGGCATGCATTCAAGATTTTTAATAATACAATTTTCACAATTCAGAAGTAGTTTGGAGATAAAATCATTTAGCTGCGATTAAGGAAAGGGAAGTATTTCAGGCTTTCTAAAGAGGTAGGTCTCATTGTTTTTCATTTTGTTTTGCTTTATTTCCATCACCATAAGCATAGCTCCAAGGGGCTTCTTCTTCTTCTTCTTTTTTTTTTTTTTTAATGTTTTAACTTCTAGAGTGTATCTTTTTTTCTTTCTTTCAAATTTATGTATTTGGTACAGGGTCTCACTATGTAACTCGGACTCACAGTGATCCTCCCATCTCAGCTTCCCCGGGGATAGGATTCCAGGCATAAGCCACCACAGCTGGTCTCAGTGGCTGGCTTGGTGTGGGGCCAGCACAGCATGTGGTATTGGGCATTGAACCTGGGTCCTTGTGCTTGCCAGGCAGGTGCTTAGACTGCTGAGATATCTCTCCAGCCCTGGAATGTATCTTAAGTGAAATGAACCATTTAGTTGTTGGAGGAAACTCAAAGGCTCAGTGTCCCTGAGAATCTGAGCACATTTCCCAGTTCAGAAAACAGTCCTATGATGACCCTATGCCTCCTGTTGGCTGTGAACTCATTTGAAATATTTTCTAGCAGACATGCAGATTATATAGTGCTCATATGCCAAGGTGTAGGAATCAGGATTGCTTCATCCAAAATAAACCAGGCAGTAGGACTAGTTGTGAGTTTAAATATATATGAAAACTACTACCCACTCTGAGGCTGTATTTGAAAAGGAGGCATAAAGATAAAGGTAATGTTTGAAGGTCTGCTTTATGAGGAAATGGTGTAGTGCAATAAAATTTGACATTTGCCTTGGGCAGTGGCTAAAGACTCCCTTACCATGAGTTTCGTTTTCAAAATCCATGGACTGGTGGGATTTTAAGAGCATTGGCTCTGAAGCCAGACTCCCTGGGTGTCCGCTGAATGACCCTAGAAAGCTGTGCCTCAGTTTCTCCATCTGTAAGGTAAGTTCAGAAGCAGATTCTCTCTCGTGGGGCTGTGAGGAGGCATACTCTCTGGCTAACTGGGTACATGGGGAATATACAAAATGGCAGACATTTGGCCAACACAGTGATTATTCTTAATCCCTTTTATCTCATGCTTTTCACCTGAGAGACAGGAAAACCCAACATTTGCTCTTTATTTGCCCTTGCAGCTAGGGACAGCCTCTCACTGGCCTAGCCAATGGATTGAAGTCAACTCTATGACAATTTTTGGAGTGACTTGCTTTTTCTATGAAAGGAACAATTGCATTTTTTTCCTTTGTTGCACTGTTTGTGGATAAGATGTCCAGAATGATAACTGACATTTATCAACTGTGAGGTGACAACAGAATCTCAGGGATAGTGGTTGTCCTATAGAACCAGTTGCCAGATCCTGGGCATCACCAGACTGCTTGCGTGTAAGCCACTGTAGAGCAAGCTTTCAACTTGTTACTTACAGTTGAAAATATTCTTTTGTTAGTGTAAAGAAGTCTATTCATTTTATTTTTATTGGCACATGTTTGCAGTACTGATACAGAGGGCAAATGCTATGTTTTCCCAAATGTGGTGTTAGGAATATTTGCACTAAAGTTACTTTGGGCTCTGGGGACAGGGATCTTTGTCTTCACATGGAGAACAGTTTTCCCAAGTGACTCTAAGGTATGTCAAACTTGAGAAATTTCAGTCCTTTTCTGGAGCACCCTTGGATAAGCAATAAGTGCTAATCACTGCACCAGACACTGTGGATGTAGTGACAGATGAAACCAGTGATAGTTTGGCTCAAAGTGGTAGACAGACCGTTAGTGAAAAAGTAGGTTAGTCTTCAGTAGGTTCAGATTCTAGTGGAGAATTGCCAGGAGGTCTGGACATACATAAAGACCATCTGTAGCAAAACAATGTTTCAGTCCTGGTTTTAGTAATTAGCTGTATTTTTCTTCTTGTTAATTTGAGTCCAGTAGATTCCCTACTGTGTTAATGTGTGTAACATTTTAAATTGTAGTATTTTAACTTTAATACCATTGTAGGACAGCACGTTTTATACAGCTAGTGCCACAGAGCTAGCTTGACATTTTAATTTTATTTTCAGAAGAGTAAAAATTATCCATTATGTTCTATTTTCACCACAATTATTTTAATTTGGAGAACTTCTTTCTCATGGAAAATTCACAGGGACAACTAACCAGCTGATAAATGCAGCGTTCTCTTATTTTGTGGTCATTATACAAATGCAGTTCATTTTGTCTGATTATAGTGTTATAGGTCCAAATCTAGCCCATTGGATAGAGGTGAATATCAGATTAATACCATGTGAAGTTTTATTTGCAGCTAACTTAATAAGCTTTTGATTAAAATTTCCCCAGGTCAGTTGTTAATTTTCAACAGAAAATGCTTCTTTAGTCATTTAAAAATCTTAAAATGTTCCATTTAAAATGTCAGTTTAGAAAGTGTTGAATATTCTAGCCTCAGTTTTTGTTTGTTGATTATTATTATTATTATTATTACTTTATTCTATTTTAATGTATTGGTCAGACTCATGGTGATCCCCCTGTTTTCAGTCTCCCTAGTGCTGGGATTATAGGCATGCACCACTACGCCTGGACTCTGGCCAGCTCAGCCCACCCTGGGGGCGGGGATGGTGCGGCATGTGGTGCTGGGGATTCAATTGTGGCCCCTGTGCTTGCCTAAACTTGCCTAAGGAGGCATTTTAGTCTACTGAGCTGTCTCGTCGGCCCCTTGTTGGCTATTTTGAGTTAATTACTGAACCAATAATGTTATATATTTCATAGAAATCGAGAGTTTTTCTATACTTTTTCTTGTCTGCTCTAGAGAAAATTGGAGCGACCCTTCTCACATAGTCCATAATTCAGCTGGCAGGCAGGAGAGGTATATTGTTTGGAGAATCCACTTATTCTCTTTGCTTTAGATCACTTCGCATGCTGCTATAAGAGTAAATGAGTAGACTCAGAGAGCCCTTTTGGGCCGTATTGTAGCACTGACATCAGTGCCCATCATAAAGCAGATGTTAAGGGGGCAGTTGACATGTTCATGGAGCTCAGGGGAGAAGTCACTGAATATAAGGCATGCAGTGCCCTCAACCTAGGTGAGACGGCTTAGTGAGAAGTCCCCATGAGTAGGAGAGAGGGTGAATCAAAGACAGCAGGGCACCACTGAGCACTCAAAGGTGAGGGAGAAGAGAGAGACACTGCTGAACTATGAGCAAACCTGGAAAGTGCAGATTTGGGGAACTCAGCTAAGAAAGCAAATAGGAGTGATTGGCTCTGATGGGGAAAGCGGCTGAACTGAGGCTCGCCCTGTGGGCTGAAGCTTGCTAGGAGGAAGTCACTGCTTCAGCGAGGGCTTTTATTGGGAAGGAGCGAGTGAGTTGAAGCAAAGGAAATGGAAGCAAACAAATATTTGGAGGAAGGGAGCAATGGGGAAAAGAAAAATTAAGTAGCAGGTAAAGGAGGGATGGGCTAGGAGAGTTTTGTTTTGTTTTTCATTAAGGCATTATTATAGCATGCATAGATGACAGGAATAATTCCATGGAGAAGAAAAATTGATGATGTAGGACAGAGAGGAAGAAACTGTAACAGCAAAGACCTTGAGTGAGCAGGGTGGAATCAAGGTTCAGAGGTGAATTGGGAAGAATAGAATTAGGGTCTGTTTGTCTTTTCTCATTGCAATCAACCAGAGGGTGTGGGAGAGATGAAGCTAGTTTGGTGGTGTTGTGGGGAAGAAATGAAACAGTTTTCTGTGAATTGCTTTTATTTTCTTAGTGCAAGAAGCAATGTGGTCACGGCTTGGTGGCCAGGTGCGATGGTTTCTTAGGGCAGGGTAGAAAGCTAGTTCGGACTGTGTGAGGAGTGTAGTTGACCACTGATTTAGGAAAAATGAGGTCATTGGAGACCTTGAGCTGAGCCCTCTCGGGCAGTTTGAAGGGACAAGGGATAGTTTTGAGACTGGGAAAGGACCCACTTTACCACATGTGGAAGCTTTGCATGTCTTTCTAATAGTCTGCAGAGGGAGGGCAGGATTAAGGCTGGAGGTGAGATGACAGTGGGAGCAGAAGATATCATCAGTGAGAGAAGGTGGGAGAGAACAGTTCTCTGTGTGCTGTGGCTCCTCCGTTGTGCCATGGGAGGCTGGCACCTTGCCTTCTGGCTTGGAAGGAACCTAGGTCTAGAAGAGAGCAAAGTGCTGATGTAGTGAAGGAGGCCAGGGCAAGTGTCAGGGACAGAGAAAGTCATGGGGCGCCAGACCAACTGCAGAGCTCTGCTTTACCACCTATTCATCTTCTGAAGGGTCCCAGCTATGGAAATGCATGAGAACCAGTGCAGGCTATTTAACCAGCCCTCTGCAAAGGAGTTAGCCACTGTTGCTTGTGTTGGAGACTTCAGGGTAAATGGAGCAGTGGAAAGCTTCACAGTGGAAGAGGGAAAGGCTTCAGGCATGTCGTGATCAGGTGTTGTTAGACCAGGGAACCTGCAGAAAGGCAACAAGTGAGCCATTCTTGTAAGGGCGGAGAAACATGGTTTGTTTTCTCTGGTTGAGGCTAAGTTGGAAGCAGAATCAAAACATGAGGGAAGCTGAAGTTTTTGTCCAAGTCTGACCCTTTTGGGCTGCTGGCTGCAGAAACCACAGGTTAGGTTTTTGGACTGGTTCCTGCAGAGGTTGTGAATCAAAGCTCTTTGTATGTGAGGCTTGTACAGATATTTACTCTCCCAAGGCCTTCTGGCCCAAGCCACTTTGTGTTGTGTATTTATTGTTTGCAATGGAAAGAATGTGACTGCCCCTGAGAGAGTAGCTGGTGAGCAATCTGAAAAGGGTCCTGGAGATACAAGGCCAGGTGAGGGCAAAGGGGACTGAGGAGTGCAGCTTTTGGCTGCTTCTCACCAGGACCCTTCACAAACCACTGAATCTTCAACAACCTATGGTGGCTTGAGGTTTCCCACTTTTCATTTCGGGAAATGAACTCTCAGGAGGCACACAAGCTGCTGAGCCAGGGACTCCAAATGGAGTCCTCCACTTTGAGATTCAGATTATCTCCTCTCCACTCATCCCACTTTGTGTTGAATGGAAAGAAAATTCTCTCCTACTAGCCAGTAGCAGACAGCCGCCATGCCAAGCTACTTAATTTTTTTTTTAAGTTTGTATTTTTTATTATTATGTTTAAATAATACAAATAGTGATAGAAGAAGACAGCATTATACATGATACAAGATTTCACTAAACAAAATAATAGCAATCCAACAATGGTTGCTGTATTACATGATGCTACGTGCAAATTAGTTTTTCAGATTACCAGATATAAATGTATAAGTTTTCTTTAAAAAAATAACTAAGAAGTTATAAGAAATTCAAAAGAGGAAAATAATCAGAATAAAAACAAAAATTGTAAGCATTAACTGCTCCTTTCTTTTTTTTTATATTCATATAATTAGAATAAAAAATAAATAAACAGCTACACTCTTAATTTACTGATAAGTGACATTTGCTATAACAATGTCTGTAAGTATAATATCATGTATGCACCTTGTACGACACCAAAACAGTATGAAAACAGTTTGCAATGTATTTATTTATTGAATCTGTCTTGTTAAGGTGTCGTAAAACTGTCTGATTGATATTTGTACTTCAATAAAATTAAAAATAAATAAAAAAATTGATTTATTTAATTTAAAACAATTAAAATCAATTGAGTCAGATAAGGCAAAGTGAATGGCATATGCTGCAGGATACTAATCAGCTTTTCTTCTGGATGGTTAACAACCTAAATTCACAGATTAAAGTTGGAGAAATAGAAGAGCCACAAGGCCAGCCAACATTTTGGCTCTAGCCTTTCAAGGACCGCCACCTTTTGCCGCGCCTGCGCAGCAGCGCCAGCATCTTTCTGCATGAGCTTCTAGGCACAATCACAATTTGATTGGCTGAGAGACCCTCCCAATTAAATCTGGGCTGCATGGCTTTCGTCAGCATTTTTTTCTTTCTCTGTTCATGGATGATTAAAAAATCCCTACTTTCTGGATCTGGAAGGAATAATTAGAACAAATTTAGTTTGGCTCTTAGGTAAGATCCTCACTCAGTGCTTGAAGTTTCAACTCTTCCCCCCGCCCCTCATTCTCCTTTAGAGACTGATGGTAAAGGGAACTTGCATATTATGTGCAGATAACAGAAAGGCTGGTGTCCCTAGTCAGGCACTCTCATTCTCCAAGATGGAGAGAACATTCCCTCTAACCCCGTGTGGATGGCGCATGCCTGGAAGCTCCTAGAGGGGGAGGGGAGATGCACCCGGTTGGTTGCAGGGATTGGCAGGGCTGGTCCACACACCCAGACGTTGTGGATTCATTGTGGTCCATCATGTGCGAACTTGGCTAATGCTTACTAATTTATTAAAACCAGGGAACATAAAACTGAATCAATAATGGCTGTGTTCCCAGCACAATTTCCCACAGATGGCTAAGGGAGTCTACGAAGCAGAACAAAACGAGACAGAAGCCCAGGGTATCATTTGGTCCATCTGTGGATGGCAGCCTCGAAAGTTTTGGCTTCTCTTTTTGAGGCCTTGGAGAGGAGGCCACCACCCAGCCAGGCTTTCTGTTGTCACTGGCGTTAGGTTTAGCATTGCCAACGCAGCCATTCTGCAGTAATGGACACACAGGAGGCTGCCCTGGGTTAGGTCTCAGCATGGTCACAAGGGCTTTTGGGAAGATGTTTCAGAGCTACTTGGGTAGAAGTGACTGCAAAGGAGTGATGATTAAGCTTCGATATAAAAGGTGAATATTGGCTGGGAGCTAGCTCAGCGATCTAGGTGCCTGCCTTTCAAGAGCAAGGGTGTAGCTTTGATCCCAGTACCATATACTGAGATGATCCTGCCCTGGGCCCACTGAGCTGGCCATCAAAACCATGCGTTGCAGTGCAAGTCAGTACTGAGGAGGCTGAAACAGGTACCAAATACATGAATTAAAAATAAAATAAAAGCATGCATATCCACCCTCCTTGTGGGAAGTACCTGCCTAGGCTTGTGTCCTCTGCACCAGGCCTTTCCCCAGGAAGGTACTTGCTCGTATTTTCTAAGTATTTGTGATTGTGTGGATAACAGGCGATCTAGCTTTGCACTGGAATGTTTTACAGGAAAATATCTATTTTCCTATAATTTGCTTTCCCACCTCTGAATATGCTGTTTGGCCAGTGGTATTTATTTGTAAAAGCTTATGGCACATGTACAGCAAGGACTACAGATCAACGGAGGGGCTGGAAACAAACACACAAATTTGTTGAGGTATTAGTAAGTAGAATCTGTGAGAAGGAATAATGGTACTGGGATTATTATTATTATTTTATTTTTATTTTTGTTTTATTGAAGTACAAATATCAATGAGACAGTTTTAAGATACCTTGACAAGATGGATTTGATAAATTAATACATTGCAAACTGTTTTCATAATGTTTTGGTATCATAGAAGGTGCATACATGATATTATACTTACAGACATTATTACACCGTATATCTCTTATCAGTAAATAGAGTGTAGCTGTTTGCATATCTTATTTTTTACACATCAAAGATTCAATAATTAATACTTTCTACCTTGTTATTTTTCTAGTGGTTGTCCATCATACCAGAAGCCAACATAATGTCCTGTCCAACCACCATTAGTGCAAATCTTGCCTCTCACAGAATTATGTAGAAGCACAGCGTTATCTATCCCAACTGTACTGTCCATACACACACATCATGATCCTTCCTTTCTATACTCCTTCCTTTGTCTACACCTGTCAAAGGTGGGCACTCCATTGTCATTCAACTAACTTAGGTGCTTGAACTCAACAACACAATCCAACACAGTCCAGCATTCTACAACAATGCTGAGTTATTCAAAGAAGTTGTCGACCATAGCCATTTACGGCTCAGCTTAATATTATGGCCCCACGATGTATACTTCATTTTTATACTTTTCTGCTGGATGGTTAAGACCTAGATAGAGCAAGACTTATATACCAACACATGAACTTTATGTTTCTTATGTGGTCAGTGAAGTCCCCTCAGAGTTTATCTTGTAGTCCTGTACATTGTTCTGTGGATCCTTTGTTTGTGTCATCCATGTGGATGAGTCATGGCCAATGCTTGACCAGCTTGCTCTCTATGAGAGCTTGAGAGAAAGTTTTCTCTTCATGTGACTCTCCCCAGGCATACTATAGAACTTCAATCTCTTTCCTCTGTGGCTCCATAATCTCCTTGTTCAGAAAATTTGGAGCTCAACTGAGTTTCATGATGTTGCAGTACAGGTTCTCCTATGTCCTGAGGCTTCACTGACCTTGAAAGGGTAGGGCCAAAATGTTGGCTGCCCTTGTGGCTCATCTATTTCTCCAAGTCTGACTTAATGATCTAAGGTTGTTAACCATCCAGAAGAAAAGCTGATTAGTATCCTGCAGCATATGCCATTCACTCTGTCTTATCTGACTCAATTGATTTTACTTGTTGTACGTTTCCTTTTGTATTTCTGCTTTTCGCTTGTTATACTAGGGAGACTATATGATATTTACACATGTGTGTCTGGTTTATTTCACTTATGAGCATATGTTCAAGTGGCATCCACTTCAGTATAAATGCTTCAAACTTATCATTCTTAATAGCTGAGTAACACTCCATTATATAGAAATACCACATCTTTTTCACCCATTCCTCATGTGATAGACATCTTGGTTGTTTCCAAGATTTTGCTATCACACATTGCGCTGCTATAATCATAGGTACACATACATCTCTATGATACAATCTATCCAGTTCTTTTGGGAAAACTCCCAGTAGGGGGATAGCCAGCTTGAATGGGATTTCTCCTCCTACTCTTTTGAGGAGTCTCCACACTGACCTCCACAATGGTTGTACCAGTCTACATTCCCACCAGCAGTGGAGAAGTGTTCCCTTTTCCCCACAACCTCTCCAACATTTGTTGTTGGTTGATTTCCTTATGATAGCCATTCTTTCTGGAGTGAGATGATATCTCAGTGTTGTTTTTATTTGCATTTCATGAATGGCT
>PVKA01033932.1:0-23905 GCA_004027165.1 Ctenomys sociabilis | reverse complement strand
AAACATAGGTACACATATATCTCTATGATACAATGTATCCAAATCCTTTGGGAAAATTCCCAGTAGGGGGATAGCTGGCTTGAATGGGATTTCTAGTCCTATTCTTTTGAGGAGTCTCCATACTGACCTCCACAATGGTTGTACTAGTCTACATTCCCACCAGCAGTGGAGAAGTGTTCCCTTTTCCCCACAACCTCTCAAGCATTTGTTGTTGGTTGATTTCCTTATGATAGCCATTCTTTCTGGAGTGAGATAATATCTCAGGGTTGTTATTATTTGCATTTCACGAATGGCTAGCGATGTGGAGCATTTTTTCATATATTTGATCGCTTCTCTAATTTCGTCCTCTGAGAAGTGTGTATTCATCTCAGATGCCCATTTCTGAATTGGGTCTTTAAATTTGAGGGCCCTGTTATATCTTAGTTCTTTATAAATTTTAGACAGTAGACCTCTATCTGATTGCTTATTAGTTAGGATTTTTTCAAAGTTTATGGGTTGTCTTTTCACTCTGTTGACAATTTCTTTCGACATGCAGAAGCTCTTTAAGAAGAGTTCATCCCAGTTGTTGATTCTTTCAAGAGCTTCCCGTGTGAATATATGTTTATTCATGAACTCTTTACCTACCCCTATGTCTTCAAGAGTTCCTCCTACTTTCTCTTCCAGGAGATTGAGTGTTTCTGTTTTAACGTTTAGATCTTTAATCCATTTTGACTTTAACTTAGTGCATGGTGATAGAGCTGGGTCAAGTTGGAGTTTTCGGCATGTAGAAAGCCATGTTTTCCAGCACCATTTGTTAAAGAGGCTATCTTTCTCCCAGTGAGCTTGTGTAGCCCCTTTGTCGAAGATAAGATGGCTGAGTGTTTTCGTAGATGCCTCTGTGTCTTCGAATCTATTCCACTGATCCTCAGGTCTATTTTGTTGCCAATACCATGTTGATTTTATCACAGTGGCTTTGTAGTATAATTTCAAATCAGGAATTGTGATGTTTCCTGCCTTGTCTTGATTGGACAAGATTACCTTTGCTATTCTAGGTCGTTTGTGGTTAAAAATAAATTTTAGGATTGATTTCTCTATATCTGGGAGGTATGTTGGTGGCAGTTTGATAGGGATTGCATTAAATCTGTACAGAAATTTTGGGAGTATGGCCATCTTCACGATGTTGTTTCTTCCTATCCAGGAGCATGGAATATCTTTCCATTTTCTGAAATCCTCCATAATCTCTTTTCTTAGGGTGTTGTAATTTTCTGTGAAAAGATCTTTGACTTCCTTGGTTAAGTGAATCCCAAGGTATTTCATTTTCCATGGTGCTATTGTGAAAGGTATTGTTTCTATAGTTTCCCTTTCAGTGTGATTGTTATCTATATAGAGGAATGCTATTGACTTCTGCGTATTGATTTTGTATCCTGCTATGCTACTGAATATCTGTATCAGTTCTAGTAGTATCTTGGTGGAATTTTGGGGGTATTCCAAGCAAAGTATCATGTTGTCTGCAAATAGTGATAATTTAACTTCTTCTTTCCCTATTCTTATTCCCTTTATTTCTCCCTCTTTTCTAATGGCTGTTGCTAAGGATTCCAACACTATATTGAATAGGAGGGGTGATAGAGGACATCCTTGTCTTGTACCTTATTTAAGAGTAAAAGATTTCAGGTTTTCCCCATTTAGGTTTATATGAGCTTTTGGGTTGTCATAGATGGCTTTTATCAAGTTAAGATAGAGTCCATCTATTCCAATTTTCTGAAGGACCTTGAACATGAATGAGTGTTGGACTTTGTCAAAGGCTTTCTCTGCATCAATTGAGATGATCATGTGGTTTTTAGATTTCAGCCTATTAATATAGTGTATTACATTTATAGATTTTCGAATATTGAACCATCCTTGCATCCCTGGGATGAATCCTACCTGGTCATGGTGTATGATCTTCTTGATGATTTGTTGTATTCTATTTGTCAGGATTTGTTGAGTATTTTTGCATCTATGTTCATGAGGGAGATTGGCCTGTAGTTCTCCTTTTTGGTTGCGTCTTTACCTGGTTTTGGAATGAGTATTATACTTGCCTCCAGAAATGATTTTTGGAGGACTTTTTCCTTTTCAACTTTGTGGAAGAGTTTGTGGAGTGTGGGGATTATATCTTCTATAAATTTCTTGTAGAATTCAGCTGTGAATCCATCAGGCCCTGGACTTTTCTTTGTCGGTAGGCTTTTTATTACATTTCGAATTTCGTTGACTGTTATCGGCTTATTGAGAGTTGTAATATCTTCTTGATTCAGTTTTGGTAATTTGTACCTTTCAAGGAATCTGTCCATTTCTTCTGTGTCTTCTATTCTGTGAGCGTAAAGATTCTCAAAGTAACTACTAATAATCTTCTGAATTTCCAGTGGGTCTGTGGTGATTTCACCCTTTTCATTCCTTATCGCTTGTACTTGAATTTTCTTTGGCCTCTTTTTGATGAGGTTGGCAAGAGGCTTATCAACTTTATTTAGTTTTTCAAAGAACCAACTTTTTAATTTGTGGATTCTTTGAACTGTTTTTTTCATCCAATTGAGTTAATTTCTGCTCTAATCTTTATGATTTCTTCCCGTCTTTGCGCTCTGGGTTTTGTTTGCTCTTCTTTTTCTAGTTGTCGGAGGTGCAACATTAAGGTACTAATTTGTTCCCTTTCCATTTTCCTAATGTGTGAGTTTATAGCTATTATTTTCCCTCTAAGAACTGCTTTCATTGCATCCCATAAATTTCGGTAAGTTGTACTTGAATTTTCATTGAATTGTAGATATTGCTGAATTTCTTGTTGAATTTCTTCTATGACCCATTCATTGCTGAGTAGGGTGTTGTTTAGTTTCCATGAATTTAGTGGGTTTTTCTGGTTCCTTTTGTCATTTATTTCCAATTTCATTGCATTGTGGTCAGATAGTATGCATGGGATAATTTCTATTTTCTTGCATATACTTAGGCATGACCTCTGGACTAGTATGTGGTCTATTTTGGAAAATGACCCATGTGCAGCTGAAAAAAATGTGTATTCAGCTGTGGTTGGGTGGAGCACTCTGTATATGTCCACCAGGTCCATTTGTTCCAAGCTCTTGTTCAGTTCTGCTACTTCCTTGCTAATTTTTTGTCTGGTTGACTTATCTTTTTGAGATAAGGGTGTGTTAAGATCTCCTGTTAAGATTGTGTTCTTAGACATTAAGTTTTTCATGTCCCTTAAGATTTGTCTTACATAGTTGGGTGCTCCTGTGTTTGGTGCATAGATATTTATGAGTGTTACTTCTTGCTCTTGAATTTTTCCCCTGACCAATATATAGTGGCCTTTGTGTCATTTGATCATTCTTAGTTTAAAGTTGAGACTGTCTGAGAACACAATTGCTACTCCTGCTTTTTTCTGAGGTGCTGGGGCATGCAGTATTGTTTTCCATCCTTTGAATTTGAGCCTATGAATATCTTTTTGTGTTAAATGTGTTTCTTGTATACAGCATATTGTTCGATTTTGTTTCCTAATCCACTGTGCCAGTCTATTTCTCCTAATTGGAGAATTGAGTCCGTTTACATTGATGGTTATAATTGAAATGTGCTGACTTATGTTTGTCATGGTATTTAGCTGGTATTGTTTACTCCTTTGTAACCTGTGTTTAACTGACTCTCCTGTTTAGTGGGTTCCTTCCATTCTCTTGCATGGAGTTCTGGTCATGGTGGTCTCTCTCTAGAACCTCTTTCAGCAGCCTGTGGAGGGATGGCTTTGTCATCATAAAATTCTTTAGTTCTTCTTTGTCGTGGAAGTATTTCACTTCTCCATCAAACTTGAAAGAGAGTTTTGCAGGGTACAGTAGTCTGGGCTGGAATTTGTTTTCGTGTAGGACTTGAAGAACTCTGCTCCATGCTCTCCTTGCCTTCATTGTTTGTGTAGAGAAGTTGGCTGTAATTCTGATGGGTTTTCCTTTGAATGTGAGCTCCTTCTTCTCTCTAGCAGCTTTCAGTATATTATTTTTGTGTTGGATTTCTGCGATCTTAACTATTATATGTTTCGGTGTGTTTCTACTTGGGTTGAAGTTATTTGGTGTTCTGTATTCTTCGGTGACCTGAATGTTGGATTGTTTCCTCATATTTGGGAGGTTTTCTGCAATTATTTCTTCCCAAATTCTTTTTATGTCATTTGTATTGACTCCTTCATTCTCGTTGATACCAATTATTCTCACATTGTTCATTCTGGCGTCATCCTGCAGGTAATGGATTATTTTTTCCTGCATTCTTGTTGTTTTTAAGAGATCCTTTCTCACCTTTTCACTAGCTGCTCTGGCATCTTCAAGATCTGAAACTCTGTCTTCGCTTTCACTCACATGGTTTTGTAGACTCATGATTGCTATTTTTAGTTCTTCTATATGTCTTTGACTGTGTTTCATGTGTTCTATTTCTTTTCTGTATTGCTCATTCAAGGAATCCATCATATTTCTTATCTCCTCAATTTTTTTATCCATGTCTTCTTTAAAGGTATTTATTAATTCTTTTTCTGCTGTGTTTCTTCCAAGTTGGATTTCCTCTGTATATTTCTGGACTTGTTTCGGTATTTCAGATCATATGACTTCAAAAAGTTCTTTTTTGATTTCAGAACTTATTTCTGCTTTAGTTCCTCATGATCTTTCTGTTGTTGTTTCTTTGCTTCAGATGCTGTTAATTCATATATATCAGTTGGAATAGTGTTCTCTGCACTTGTTCTGGGTGAGCATCATTTTTCCACCCAATGTTTCTGGAATTTATTCTTTATTTCAGATTCTATGTATTCAAATATTTCTTTTTAAATTTGGGGAATTACTTCTCATTTTATTTCCTCTATAGCTTTCTGCTGTTGTTCCTTTGCTGCTGTATCTGTTACTTCATTCGTTGCAGCTGAGCTAGTGTCCTCTGCCCTTCCTGATGGACTCGAGGTCTGGGATTGCATTTTTCCCCTTCTCTTTGTCATTTTGTATAGCACTGATCTTTTACCTTTGGTGTAGAGTTTTGGTGCAGCTATAACCTTAGCTTGTTATGAGATTCTGGTGCCAATCTATTAAGTTTAAGATTTTCCAGGTATGCCTATCCTGGGTCTAGCTGTTGTGTTCAGTTCCTTTTTTGCTGCAGCTCCTTTGGTTCCCCTCTGTTGGTTCCCGGGGTCAGCCCTCCTGTGTCAGGCAGGTCGTTCCCCAGGTGGGTGGGCCTGGGCTTTGGTGGGTTTTCTGGGCTCACAAAAGGATAGTGGATGATCTTATTCACTAAGTAGGCTGTACTGAGCTGGCCAGCTTGTGCTGGGTCCACCCGAGAAGGCTGGGAAAGGTCCCTCTTGTGTAGTGGGCCTGGAGCCCTCACTCACAGGCCAGGCTGTGCAGGGTTTTGGTCCTAGCGTGGGACCATGGATTGCTGAGAAATGTCCCTCCGGTGTGGCAGGCTTGGAGTTCTCACTTCAGGCCGACCTGCACTGGGTCTGGGGCTGTGGGGTGGGATCAGTAACCACGTGGTAATGTTTCTCTGGCACAGTGTGCCTGGAGCTGTCACCAGGCCACAGGGGGTGGTGGGCAGCTTAATCCCTGGGAAATGTATCTCAGGCACGACAGGCCTGGGGTTCTACACTCACTGACCTTTGATGCCCAGAGAATTGGGGAAATTCCCACTCAATCAGTGGGCTTTATGTCAGGGGATCCAGGGAGGTGTTTGTGAGTGGGTCCTGAGGTTTCAAGCCAGTAACTGGCTTGGAGGGGTTGGGGACAGGGATCCGCGTAGCATGCGTAGGAAGAAGCCAAAGGCTCCCCCTCAAGCTCACCACCCTCTCACTGATCTGGGAAGCCTGGTGAGTCCTGTAAATTCGCTCTCGCTGGGAGAGCTTGGCACGGGAACCAGGAGGCCACTGGAGTCAGCCACTGTCTCAGGCCCATCTCTGGCTGGGCAGGCGTGGGCGGGATGGAGGAAGATGGTGGAGTCGGCAGCGCTGTCTCTGGCCGGTCTCAGGGGCTGGGCGGGCACAGGCGGGATGGAGGAAGATCTGATTTCTAATGTCTTATCCATTATTGTTATACTGTCTTTAAAACAAATTAAAAGACATAAAAAGCAAGTAAGAATTAGGGTTCACTGAAAGGAAGAGGTAGTGGTGTGCACTTGTAATCCCAGCTCTTGGGAGGCTGTAAACAGGAGGATCACTATGAGTCTGACCTCGTAGTGAGACCCTGAATGTCCTGTAAGCCCTTCCCTAAAAAAATGTACAAAAGAAAACGTCATCATTTATAGAATATCTTATTTGTCAAGGAAACCCTATCTGAAGAAGCTGAATTGAAGTTTGTATGCTTGATTTTCTAAACATGACTGTTGCTTAAAATTAAAACAAACAAACAAACCAAGCTTTTCCTTTTTGCTTTCTTTGGCTTATTTTTTCCTTTTTTGCTAGTTTGTATAAGCTAAGCATGAAATTGATCTCAGGGATACACATAGGCAGTGAACCTAAAAATTGTGTGGGTTGCCTCACTCAATTTGCGAAACTTTTAAACTACATATTATTATTATAGAATTATGTTAAATTCATCCAGAATTTGCCCTACGAATTACTTCAATTCTTTTATAATCAATCAGTATTATAGAATATTTTAATTTCCAAATGTTAAGTAGACATATCAGGCTTGTGCAAATGTTTTACACTATTACTCTTTTTCTCCTTTAATAAACTGGTTATAAGACAGTTTAATCATGTCATAATTTATTTAGATTAATTAGATCAAATTTACTGCTGGACTTGGATTAAGGGGTTATTTTTAAGTGTCACCATAAGTACAACTTGGCCTGTAGTTATTTTATAACCAAAGAGATTAATTCATTAAGGAAGCCTGTCCTTAGTGGTCTTGTAGCATTGCCTGCTGTGACTTTAGAATCTCTCAGAACTTAGAGTGCAACTGTAGTAAAGTCTGAATTAACTTCAAATTCATTCAGGAGTTGAGACATAAGAACAGTAAGTCCTTGAGTTGCAAATGAGTTACATTCCAAAATTTTCTTAAGTTGATTTCTTTCATGAGGGCACATGGTGCGACTTATAAAATGTACCTGTGGAAGTTTGCCATTCTAATGTTTCTAAGGTAGGAACATGTTTATAGAAAGATAACTTCCTGCACTTGGATTTCTTCTTTTCATTTCTTATTCATCTCTTAATTTCTGCCTCTCCTTTTCTTCCTACAAGCAAATCAAGTACATAGTCTAGAAATTTGAAGAGACAAGGGTTAGATATTTCTAGGACTGTATCTAAGCTCTCACAGAGCAGAGTCCAGAGGAAGTGTAGGGTATCCTCCACTGTCTCTTGTGGCCATCAGCCATGAGTGAGGCAAGAGATCTCCCCTTGAGGCAGTATTTGAGGCCATCCTACTCTAAATGTTTTAATGCATAGTTGTGTAATATTGGAGATGTCATTTGCTTTTTCTCCATATCCACTCCTAACCTGTGAAGTAATAGTAATGTGTGTGTCACCTTTACAGGAGCTTATGCATTAAAAAATGCAATCCTTGCAACCATTTAAATCAAAGCTCTAAACTTTAGTATGCAAGCAGTAGGTGTTTTATTATGTTATAGTAATCTCTACCATTAGCATATAGTCTATAGAAAGCATACCTAGGGAATTGAAAATTTCAGAAAGTAACAGATTCTAAAACGGGGAATTAGATTAAAAGGTAACATCTCCAATCTTCAACTTTCTCATCTGGAAAATGGGAAGAATTGGAGCGATTACTGCACAGTTGCTTACAACACAGCCATTTTAAGAACTTGGTGGCGTAGTGCCTTTAAAACACTTGCTTATTATGGTGCTGTGTATGTGGTGAGCCCTTGACAGTAGTGGTAAATAAAATGGCATAAAGTCAGAGTTAATGACGCAGTGACTTGGTGGTAGCAGTCACACCGTAGGGACGGACACCGCTGGAAAGAAAGGGCAAACGTCGTAAATCTTATAGAAAGTTAAAAAGAATGGCTGTGGCTCTGCTTTAAACCTCTGAAGTCTTTCCATTGTTCTACTCTGTGCTTCCCAACTCTGTCATTTAGACTACTTTTCCTTACTTTAAATATGGTAGCATGACTTTTAAGGCATAATGTTCGAGTACTAGCATTTTAGTGGGGAATTATTTTACCTCACATGTGCACCACAAAAATATTTGCAACTTTCAAAACTAGGAATCAGACTATCGCTGTCGCAAGAGTAAGATTTTGTCATGATAGAAAGTGGTTCATTTAGGGAAAGATAACCCTAACACATATTGATCAAGATAATTACTGCTCTAAATCAATTAAATGAGTGTCCGAGATTAAGAAAATCTAGCCACTCAGTGCCGTTATTTTGAATATTGTGAATATTTGCCATTCTCCTCAAACTTCTATCCACCTAATTAGCCAGTTCTGGAAGATATTTTACTTAGCATTTCTGAAAATGGAATCTAAAATCCTGATGTTTCATAAATAACTCAGATACCGTAATACATTTTTACTTGTTATCTCATTTATTTAGTATGTCTTACTTATATAATTACATTAACATGCGTTTACTTCTATTTTATTTGCACAAATGAATGAAAATCAGAATGTGATATTTTTCCAAGTATAGGTCTTTTCTCTCTTAGAAAATCAAGGTAACTGACTTCTATTAATATTTCAAAAGGTAAATCCGTTTCCCTAATTCTGACTTCTTTTCATTTCCCCTAATATCTTTTGAAAATGGAGGGAAAGTTGAATTATTCAGCTCAGATCATCAGGGTAATTTTCTCACCAACACTTCAATTTGAAATAGACACTATTCATTGGTACAGCTCTGAGTAGCCAGAGAAATAAGAGAGATGCTCTGGAAGACGACAGGTATTAAACAGCTCATTAAAGCACTCTTTGTTTCTCAATCTGGACCCTGCGACTTGGGGGACCTTTTATTAGCCATGTGATGCTCATTGTGCTAACTGGGTCTTGCCAGGCCTCGTGACGCACTCCTCACTGATTCCCTCCGGGCCTTGGGTCAGGCTTTCCATTTCACACATCATTCACCTCCTCAACCCAGTGACTCTGAAGCGCCAATAACCCACCTGCTTTTTTGTGTACACTGTGGCTCATTGTTTAAATTCATACTTTGGAGAAATGGAAATCACTATACAAAATTTTATAAAGCATACGCACTGGGGACTATTTTTCTAGATTCTGATAGAAATCATCTTAAAACATAATAAAATTTGGAGACAGAAACTATAATTTACTTTCTTCCTGATCATTGTGCAAATGTATAATGATTTTTTTTCTGGAGCTTGTCTTCACATATATATCACGTATGATTATAGTTGAGTGAACATTAAATACTTTTTATTAAGTATAAAATATATTCTTATTTAATGTCCAGAAATCTGTTAGAGAGTGAGGTGAATCCCTTCAACACCTTAAATGAGCCTCTTTCTAAAACTATTCCCATGTTTTCATTCCCAGAAGCAAGGCATACCTAAGGTAGACCTCAATGCTAGCTTAAAAATAAATAAAATAAATTAAAATAATGTTTAAAAAGCAGTATTTCAGTAGTGGGACCCATTTAACATTTACAAGGAACCTGAATTAATAGTTGAGTATCTGTGAGGAATTTTTATGCTAATTAGGTGCATATTTAGTTCCTACATTGAGTTAATGAATGCATCGATAAGCTATCTGAAGTTGATTTAAGACATGGGTTGCTGGAAAGTGGTAGGAAATTTAAAGATACACTGATGTTAGTCACACTTTAATTGGAATGTGCATCTGAATTTGGATGATAATAATGAGAGAACATTTTACCTCACTTATGAATATCATTTTTACTGTTCTCATGTGGCTACACTTAGAAATGGAGCCTTTTGAAAGTTAGTTCCAGAGAAGTGAGAGTAAGACAGGCTCCGAATCCAGCGTGGCTTGTGTCATTCTAAGAAGAGAGTCATGTGAGGGAGTTTTGTTCCAAGATGACAGGCTGTTGAAACACAGCAAGAAGGCTGCCATCAGAAAAGAGAAAAGCCCCAGGACAATTGTATTCCATTTATTTTAACACATATTTACTTGAGAACATAAGCACAGAATGATTAATGTTGAGAAGTAATATACATTTTTGTGTGTAGCCATGGCCTAAGTTAGGTACAGTAAGGGAGGATTTACTGTAGATCAGAAATTCAGCTGAACAATTCTAATGTCTATGCACAGTCATGAAGGTAAATCTTCGAATCTTCTTTTCTTAGCCTATTGATTCAACTATATATTTTCCAGAAATACCTGCAGAGACACACTTGACAAATAATATTTAATCAGCCAGGTAATGTATCAGACAAATAATATTTAATGATATTACTTAAATCATCACTTCAACAGAAAAATATCCTAATCCCATAAATCCACCAAAGCAATGGAACCAGGTTGGCCATGTCTAAATGGGCAACAGCAACAGTGACCTACAGGGCAATAGCCACTTTCTTCCACCAACACTTATGCCCCGATCTACCTTCAGATGAGTTTGATTTTCTGACCTTCCACCTTCATTTCTTGATTTGTCTTCCTTTTTTCTGCCCAAGGATGTTTACCTCCTTCTCAATGGCCACTTTGTCAAATGAGGAAGATTCCAACTGCCTTTTTCAGTTTAGAAAATGTTTCACTACACCACCGATCCCATACTTTCGATGATATCCCTAAACTTCCTCAGTTTAGGAGAGGATAAGAAAGTAATCTGTGACTTATCTTGGCAGTTAAGCAGTCTGCCTTGAGGTAAAATATCATTGTCAATTCTAGATGAAGAATTTTTCATAATTTTAACACTTATCTCCAGTGAACCTGTTTATGCCCAACCAGGTAAAAGCAATCTGTTGTTCCCCTGTACTGAAAAGAGAGCAGTAAACACAAAAACAACTATCCTCAGTACAACACATCCGTGGCTGTTGTAGGCTTGAATAAGACAGTATCGGTCCTGATAGCCAAATTCAAACACACACCTATTGTTGCTAAAGATTAATCCACAACCCACAGAGAAAATTCTCAACATAGAGAGCAGCTTTGCAACCATTTCACAATGGTGGAAGTATAGCTCTCTACTTCTCTCACTTTTGTAGATGGCAATTCTCTTCCAACTGAGTATTGATTCCTGTATTTCATTAATTAATTAATTTATTGAATTCATTTTAATGAGAAAAAAGATATAATACCAATGAAACTTTCAAAACAGGTTAGTAGGACACTTAGAATAATTAATACATACTGTCTTTGTAGATGTGGACATGATATTTTTTTTTTTTTTTTTTTTTTTTTTTTGCAGAACTGGGAATTGAACTCAGACCCTTGCACTTGCCAGGGAAGTGCTTATTCCACTGAGCCATCTCCCCGGCCCCCATGATATGTTGTTTAAGCAACATTAGTAGAAACCTTCTCAATTAACTAAGAGAAAGTAGCTCTATAACTATTCTATTTTGTGTACGCACACACACACACACACACACACATATATATGTATATAATTTTTCACAACAAGAAGGTCCTTTACTTATACTTGGCAAAGTTAGTAAGACAAGGTTGCCTAGCAACTAACAGCTGACCTTAACCAGGCAGGATGTTTATCTCAAGCCTGAGCTAGCTTGTTTGCTTTAGGCACTGAGGCCTAGTTCCACCTATACACATTTGATCGATTTCCTAGCTTCCATGGCTCCCAACGGAGCCCCCCCCTTTTTTATCAAAGATATATGGTCCATTGCAGTTATAAAAGCTATATTTGGAGAAATCTTTAAAGGACCTTTTCATACTTGATGCCAGTCCAAACACTATAGATACTTAAATTCAGCAAAATAACCGAGTATAGTCCACTAGCCCATAATAGTAGTGAGTTATCAGTGTAACTGGTAATTGTCAGAAGTTGTTGACTTGAGCCTTTTACAGCTTAGCATATTAATATGGCATTACTTTTTAATACCCTATGGTTATACTTTTATGCTGGATTGTTAAGACCAAGTTACAGTAAGACCTGTAAAACTCAAACTACAATTTTTGTTATTTGACAAGTTCTGTATTTCATATTGGCATGGCTTTTTCCAGTCTCTTGCCTGAATTTGTATTATATATATTTTAAAGTAAAGCTAAGGAAATTAATTGCTTAAGAAATTTAAAATTATTTGACAGTAGAATCATTATTAGAAGGAAACAACCTTCAATATTATAGAACATACACTTAGAAAACTAATTTTTGCAGACAAATACATTAATACCAATATAAAGTCTACCAATAGATATTATAGTATATACGGAAGCAGAATATAAATGTTAAGTTAATTTTAAAGTTCTCCTTGTATTTATTTTTCTAGAGACATTGTATGTATTTATTGTGTAACTCTTGTAAGAACCAATTATTGTTGAGAGTTATCATAATTATTTACAATGTTAATTATTGTAAAGAGTTCCTATAATAGAAAGAAAAGTTAGAAGATATTTAATTTTTATGTGAAGAAAAATTAAATCATATATTGTATTTTTATGACATCAGAACTTTCAAATATGTTCTATGAATGATCATTTCTGATGTCTTAGGGTGATAGTATGACTAAGTGTGCAGATGGGGACAGGAGAGTGACAACTGTGTGTAGAGAAGATTATGTTCGGGAGCTACTCTAGATTACAGGTGCCTCTCAGAGTCATGTGTTGGCAATTTTATCCCCAGTGGGTTGGGAGTGGGTCCTAATGGGAGAAGTATGTGTCCCTCATGGATGGATTTGAGCCCATTATATAAGGGTTTGAGGCTCCAGATGAATTATTTTCTGTCTCACAATTTGATGCCCTCTATAATGTGAAGGTTCAGCAAAGAGGTCCTCACCAGATGTTGAGTCCTAGTCTTGGCTTTCCCAGCCCACATAACACTGAGCTAAATCAACTTTTATGTTTTACATATTACCTGCCTTTTCATGTTCTGTGTATCCGTATAAAATGCAATAAGATATAAGCTATGTAACAAAAGGGGAAGCCGTGTGCATAAGGGGAAAATGCATATTAAATGCTTATCTAGCTGTTCTCAGCTCCTCCAAGAGCTAGAGTTTTAGTTCCTGTTCTCTTAATGGAAGCAGAAGTAGCCAATAAATACATGATCTCCTCTTGTCCTGGTCAGATGTGATTGATCTTATCAGGAAGAGACGTGGCTTAAATTTGGGAGATTAGGAAAATATTTCAGCCACCAGCACTGCTGATCTAGGCCAAGCAGCAGATTCAGAGATGGAGCGAGTGCATGTTGGGCCAGTGAGACACAGGTTGCTTATTTTCTTTCTTTCTTTCTTTCTTTCTTTCTTTCTTTCTTTCTTTCTTTCTTTCTTTCTTTCTTTCTTTCTTTCTTTCTTTCTTTCTTTCTTTCTTTCTTCCTCTCTTTCTTTCTTCCTTTCTCTCTCTCTCTTCTCTCTCTCTCTCTTTAAAATTTATTTGGTACAGGGTCTCACTACACAGTTCAGACTTGTAGTGACCCTCCTGTTTTCAGCCTCCCCAGTGCTGGATTACAGGCATGCGCCATCATGCCTGGACTCCATCGTCAGTTCAGTGAAAGTGGGGGCAGTGCCGGTGCAGCATGTGGTGCCACGGATCAAATCCTGCTCCCTTCTTTTGACTAAGCAGGCACTTAATCTGCTGAGCTATCTTCTTTTTTTTTTTTTTTTTTTTTTTTTTTTTTTTTTTTTTTTTTTTTTTTTTTTTTTTTTTTTTTTTTTTTTTTTCAGTACTGGAGATTGAACTCAGGTCCCTAGGCTTTCCAGGGAAGCGCTTATTCTACTGAGCTTCCTCTCAACCCACGCTGAGCTGTCTTGCTGACCCTGAGATGCAGGTTTTCTACAATGGGCCCACAGGGTTGAGGTGCTACCTCTCTGTTACCTTAGCCAGAAGACGTGAAATAAGATGCAACCTACAGTCATATTTATTGAACCACAATGAAGGAAGACATTCTACTGACACAAGAGGCCAGATGGAGCTAGCTGTACGGGAAGAAGAAGAGGAAAGATGGAAGAAAAGCATGCAGAGTACCATGAACCTGCATGCTTCTGAATCTAAGGATCTTCAGACAACATTTTGCTTTTCTTTCAGTTGAGTAGCTTTCACAGTCACCAAACTGTTAACTATTTTATATCATACGAGGGAGTCAGCGGTTTATATCAAAAGTGCAGCAGTGCACCCCGTCTTTATGCCAAATGCATGGCTCACATGGTGGTCAAGCCTTGGAAGCACCATGCTGGGCATGAAGTCTCACTGATAGGGGTCACACCGCCAGGCGCCTGCCTTTCCCGCGCCGCAGCCTCCTTGCGGGATGCACTCTGCTCTCCAATCTGTGAGACACCTCATTTGGGAAAATTAGAAAATTATACTAAAACTGCATCAGATTACCAGTACCTTACAAAAAGTGAAAAGATCCAATAAGAGAAGAGGCAGAATAAATAATACTGCATCGAGATGGTGGCTTTCTGAGGTTAGCCAAGATCCGACTGCACTGTTATCCTAAAGAGCTCAGTCATTCAGCAACCGCTGTCCTGTTTATTCTTTCTTCTGAACCCATCCGTGATTACTGTAGCATCCTTTGTGCAATGCTATCATCTGTTGTCATGAAAATGATATAATTAGGTTCCTGGGGTTTTCTTTTCTGGAGCTCAGTACATCGACTTTCAAGGTCTGTGAATTTCAAATAGGAGATTAAGGTAGAGAGTGATATGAAAATGAAGTTTTCACTTTCCTTCTATCTGCAGAGGATGAATAGTGGTTAAGCAATGTGAATTATTAAGAATATGCTTTTATGCTTTGCCCAGGAAACGTTTGGCATAATTATTTGACTATAGTGTGAATGTGTGGTTTGTTTTATTACACATTTGTCAAAATCTATCGCCTTTAAATATGAAAGTTTTTGTGCCAAATACTGACTTCAGTCTTTTTCTCAATCTTTTTTCTTGCTACTCTGAATTAGTGGAAATTATTCTGTAATAATTAAATGCATGCTTTTGTACTGTGCTGCTAAGCATTTTCAGGCACAAAGCTTTTGCGCTATATTGGATTGGTGCGTCTCCTTACGCAGTTATTTATGAGAATCCCTGCCAACCTGTTCCATTTCCAGCGATCTTGAGTCAAGGTCAGGGGAAGTGAATGCTCAAGGGTCATCATGTGACCTTGATATTTATGACATGACCTGTGCATTGTTCATAACCCTCTGTCTGTAAGCCACTTTAAATTCTGGAATTACATGGTTGAATATGTAATAAAGAATAATTTGACAAGTTACACTGCAAACCTCAACACAGGAGCAAATTGAAAATATCAAATAGGAAGAATAAATTGCACTAACAAGTGGCCAGATACACAGGGCTGGGAAAGCAGCATGTACAACAGTGTGGAGTATGCACATGCAAGGTAAGAACAGCGATGTGGATCCCACAGGACACGGGGCTGCAAGCGAAAGTCCTGCCTGAGGAGAGTTACTTGCTTAAGTCACGAGACATTAAAGATCAATGCAGAGTCATTGTCCCCCAAAACCTCTGTCATGGGATTGTGTTTCTATCTATCAAAATAACAGATTGCTTGAAGAAGCCAGACTTGGTTAACTGCAGAAAATAAAGCGAGGCTAAAATTTGGTGCCTCCCAGAACACTGCAAGTGACTCCCAGTGGTGCTTGATCTCCAAATGCTGCTGTTGGCAGAGAATGGGCTCTCAATTAGGCAAATCCATCCCCTCTTACCGCTAGTACTGCTAAAGCCCTGGCCTTGGCAGAACTTATTGCAGTCCCTTCCTAACAATTCCCACCACTCTTCATCTTGCTGCTTTACAGCCTCCATGCCACATGTCAGCCCAAGAGGTCCGTTCAGTTTGTTGAGTTAGATTACATCACTCTTGTGCTCAGTGACTTCAAATTGTTCCCACTCACTCAGTGAAAGCCAAGGTTCTCACAGCTTGTAAAATCTTACCCTGTGTTGCGAAACCTCAGTGCTCGGATGTTGGCTCCTGCTCTCATTCCCTGAATGCATTTCCAGCCAAGGTGTCTCCTTTCTAAAAGATTCTATGCCTCATCCTTCTTAGGGCCCTCAGAGCATGATCTTTCAAACTGCAGCACTCCTGGGGACTCTGTATCCCATCACTTCACACTTGTTCTCTACTTGACCCCTATCAGTTTCAGGCAAGGGTGTATGCACATATGTGTGTGTGTGTCTTTTATCTCTGACAAACACTTTCTACTTTATTTACTGATTTAGCCCAATACCTTAAGACATGTATGCCGAAGTATGTTTCTATTACATATGTGTGAAAAAAGATTCACAGTGCCAGTCCCTTCTTCCAACACCCAGAGATGTCAATAATTGTCATTTTATCTCTTTAACAAAACATGGTTTTTTTTTTTTTTTTTTTGGTCTTTTTGAGACAGGGTCTTACCAGGCAGTTCAGGCTGGCCTTAAGCTCACTTCGTAGCTCAGGCTGGTCTCGAACTCATAACAATCCTCCTGCCTCAACCTCCTGAGTGCTGGGATTGGAACCAGACCAGAAAATAGAACAAAAATAGATAAAGAAGCACACTAGGAAGTAGATGAGTAGAAGTAATCTGAGAGGTATGAAAAAAAAGATTAAAGGAAATAAAAAAAAGAAAATAACAATGGTAAATCCCCATCAAAAACCCCCACAAATAAAGACTATAAAAAAGCAAATTTTTAAAAAACTATAAGGTGTTTTGTGAGATGTAAGAGATGTTTTCACTTTGAAGAAGATAGGAAAAACTCATGAACGGATTTAAAATTTTAAATGGACATGAGGTTAGAGAGATTCCAAATTGAATAAAGTAACCATTACAGGTCTTGGGTAAAAAACATTGTCTTTCATGTCATACTTTAAGCATGGCAGCAGAAGGTATTTGAGAATGCACTAGAAAAATACACCATTGGCCAAAGATGAAATAATTTGAACCTAAGTTAAAATAGATGTAGTGAAATGAGAGGCATTAAATTTGAATCCTTAATGATAATAAGAAACCAAATGAGTCAACACTGGGAGCCACTAGAGGGCAAGCACATTATTTGAAAAATAGTACTTCCCCTTGGATTTTAAACGCAACCCATGAGATCAATAAATCATGGCCTTGATCATCAATTCTTAAAGAAGAGAAATCAGTTATCACTTCTGAAGAACTAATGCACCAACTGGCCCTGAGTTGTAGCTGCCAGAAGAAACAGAAGTGAATGTGATCAAACCTCAGTAGATGGATCCAATTAATGTAAGAACATATTTATCTGCACCAGAGTAATGCAATCATGAAGTTCTACATGTTTAATTTAATTACCTTTGGAGCCTGCCTTCCTCTTTCCAACAGTTTTGTAATCCCCTTGAGAAACAAACAACGATTTCTTGTAGCCCTGGTTTTTCTGCTTAGAAGAGATGTTCAGTAACACCAATGTTCAGTACCATGTACACAGCATTTATTTGGGACTTCTATTTAACTTAATTAGGTTTCCTCTTTGAAAGCATACCTTGACTTTTTTTTCCAGGTTGCATTATTTAGGGAACTATTTTTTTCTATTAAAACTATTGTAAAGAACAGTTAGCAAACAAACATGCCTAAGACTACACAACCCACAGTTATTTTAACTTTTTCATTCCCACTTTTTTTTTGTGTGGCCAACTCAGTCTACCCTGGGACAGGGTTGGCATAGCATGTGGTACTGGGAATGGAACTATGGTCCTTGCAGCTGGCCAGGCTTGCCTAAGCAGGCTCTTTAGACACTGTGTTATCTTGGCAAGCCCTTACTACCACTTTCATAATAACATAAATATAAATTGATAAAATCTCAAAGAAAGTTTAAAACTTCTCACTGAACTCTCATAATTCTGAAATCAGAAACCAGCCTTATTTTCTCTCTTCCTCCTATAGTATTTTCAATCAGAGTCTGCCTGCTATCTCTTAGGTGTACTTAGACTTATCACTTGCATTTGCTGCTTCACTGAAAACCAAATGAGGAAGTGCAGGAACCTGAAGACATTCTGCTGACTTTAAGAGATTTTAGTATTAAAAGTTCCTGTTGCTGTGCTTTCAGAATCTGAACTGTCAAATACTTTTGTTGTGGTTGAAACATTTTATCAGGTTCTCAAACAGAATGCAGTAAAATTGTGAAACTTATTGAACCAAATCACGTTTCCTTTCAGGTGTATCTTCTCACCTGCTCACAAATGATTGACTTCTCTCAGTTTCCTCCTACCACGATTTATTATTTATTTGTCAGTTATTATAATAAATACTTGTTTGCTATAAATTTTATTATTATTTATTGTTTTATTTATTTATTTACTTATTCTATTTTAGGGAGGGGTCTACAAGGTGTTCAGGGTCCTACTATTAGTTTGGACAGATAGTGATCTTCCTGTTTACAGCCTCCCAAGAGCTGGGATTACAAGCATTTACCACCACACCCAGTCTCAATTGTCATTTTAGCGTACCCTGGGGGCAGGGCCAGCATGGCAGGCCTGGAGATTGAACTCCTGACCCGCGAACCTGCTTGCACTTCAATCTGCTGAGCTACTTGGCTGGCTCTATTATTTTTTTATTTGTTTGTTTTCATCCTCAGGCTCTGCTTTTTTTTCCCCTAACTACCTCTACATGTAGAGATGCAGAACACTTCCCAAGAAGAAACATCTTTTACAAGTCAGTGTCCTCCACTTTCCCTCACAATCTCCCTCTGATCATTAACAGCTTGTGTTTTGCCTGTATTTTCCAGTCAGAATCTGAGATGAGCATTATGAAAACCTGGGTTATGAAGGGCTGTCACTCAGGAGAGACCCATGAAAGCATGGTATCAGGTTAATGCAAGCCTAGTGAGCTAAACTTCAAGGAGCTACCTGACTCCATGAGAGATCATAGGAGTTTGGTGACACTTCAGAGAGTTTTACACTGGAGATGAGGATAAGCTAGAGCCTAGAGAGGGATATCTGTTGAAATGCATAGAGGAGACAGTTTGGGTGGTGCAGACAGTGTTCAAGAATATAGCCCCTGTAGTCCCAGGAATGAGAAGTAAATTCCAACTTCTGGTTTCATTGACTCAATATTTTTAAAAAAAAATAATAGAATCAAAATAGCTCCCAACTCACATAATTGTTTTGGGGATTAAATATTAGTAAGCCGGGCGTGGTGGCGCATGCCTGTAATCCCAGCACTCGGGAGGCTGAGGCAGGAGGATTGTTGTGAGTTCAAGACCAGCCTGAACTGCATAGTGAGACCCTGTCTCAAAAAGACAAAAAAAAAAAAAAAGAAAATCTATTAGTATATATAAATCACTTTGAATAACTCTATTGTAGAAGTTGATCAAATTTATGAAGTGTTATTAATATATTTATTAAATGATAGGGTATCCTTAAGCATAGGGACTGTTTTTAAGATCCAAAACTATCTTGTAGCAAACTCAGGTCTTTGTGTGTGGACAGTGTTTATATGAGAGTAGGTAGTTTCTCAAACCAAGAGATATGGCTTATCTTGGGTCATCTCTCCTAATAACCTCCTCTAAGATGATTTGTAGGCACTGAGTAGTGTTGGGAACAGAATTTATTGGGATAGGGTCAGCCAAATAACTCAACAGATTAAAATGCCTGCAAGCAGGTGCAAGGTCCAGGAGTTTAATCCCCCAGGCCTGCCAGGCTGGACCTGCCCCCCAGGCATGTTGAGAGAGCAATTGAGATGGGGTGTGATGGTGCATGCCTGTAATCCCAATTATTGTAATCCCTGTAGACAGGAGAATCCCTATGAATCCACTCTAGTAGTGAGACCTTGAACACCCTGTAGACCTTTCCCCAACAAAAAAAAAGAACTTATTAGGACATACAAATGTAAAAATGGGATAGGTAGACGTAACTGTGGAATAATTAAACATTATATTCATAAGGGAAAAGCACAAACATTAGACATAGACTCACGGAAAGCCTCAACCCATAATTTTTCAGATTTAGAGGAACTTGATGACAAAAACAAAATTACTGGAAACAAAATAATAATTAATATTAGAGAAAATATGAAGGTTCAACTGATTATTTATTTATTTATTCATTTATTTATTTATTTTGCAGAGCTGGGAATTGAACTTAGGCCCTTGTGCTTGCCAGGAAAGTGCTTATTCTACTGACTATGAACTCTCAATGTTCATAACCCACAAAAAAGGTGGTATTTATCCCCCAATTGGCCATGAAAAACCATTTGTGTTGTTTAAATGCTATTGCTTAAGTGAATACATCTGCTAGGTTAAGAATTCAGTACCAAATCCCAGATTGGTTTGAAATCCGGATGATATTTTCAAATTCATTATTCAAGATTTTAGCGTTGAGAGTGACATGTGGATTACCATCAGACATTCGATCATGAAAAATCATGAGCATGTAGCCTGCTGATGGAGTAGATTCTTTGAGGATCTCAGCTCCACTAAATTAAAATATGCTAATATGATGAACACTGCACCTTAGCAGAAATCTAAAGTCAGACCAAAATCAGTAAAGCTTTTTTTTCCAACTATGCCCTAACTCAGCATCCAGTAGAGCTGAAGTGAGCTCTACAGACCTCTGCTGAGGTGGGTTTCCTGTTGGTAAAAGTATGCTACCAGTGGGCTCAGAAAAGGAAAACAAACAGGCAGCATTCCTCCCAAGCATAGAAATAAAAAAATTATAGCCATAAGTTTTTGTAGCACTGATCATTATAGATAGGTAAGCAAGCATGAGCCCATTTCCATCCAGTAACTGTATCAAAGCCAATTTAGGAATTCAATGTGAGTAAATGACCCAACATGTCTCAGCCACCTGTTCGTCTAAGAACGAAATACTGACAATCAGGCTGGCTAACGTCATGAATATGAGCCTAATTCATAATCAAATAAAAAAATACATCTAGGAATATCCTGGAATTGAACATTGCTTTTCTTTGCAGTCTAGAGTGACAAAGTGTTATCTTATTCAATGTTTTAAAATATAAGATGTTCCACTTGTTGGAAGTTCTCTAATGTTGTAAAGCTGGAACTCAGGATTTGGCCTTGGTCATTTTAAATGGAAACAGATTTGTTTCAGGATGATCTTTTATTTAAGGTAAACTACAGACTCTACTAAATTTTCAGTCCAGAATGAGTGCCTGAATAAAACATCTGCATAGAAACACTGTGAAGTTCTTAGTAAAATCAAGGCTATATAATGAAAGCTCACAAAGGTGGCACATTACAGCTTCCATGAAGTACTTGAAATGGGCATACCAAAAACATTCTTGCTATAAGCTAGAATAATTGAAAATATACTTCTAGATTAACTTGAAAAGTTATGATTTTTATAACCATTACTCTAGTGAAACATATAATACAAATTTTTTCATACATGTGTGACTTAGAGAAAGATAGAGAAACAAATGCAAATTATTTTCAGTGAATTTTCAATTCAATGTTAGTCTAAGAAAACCTCTAAGAATATAAGAAGCTTAGCACTTGAGCTTTAGAACCACTAGACAGATGTTCTGTTCTCCTTACTTCTCAACAGGGAGAGTGTATGATTGTCAATGAGCTAAGGATGCTTTACAATTCTCTTTGGGTGATTTTTTTTTTTTTTTATCTTCAGTGATTTACATTAGTATTTCTCCCACTTTCTGCACATAGAGTACATTTCAATAAGGTATTGGCATAAAGATACATCATTTGCAAAAGAATCTAGAATTACAGTGGTATCTTCAGTTTACAAACTTAATCAATCTGGGCTTCTCAAAGAATAGCCAGATTCATGTTTGTTTGGTAAAGATGGTTGTGATGGCATCCATCACCTTTTGCAGAATCTGCACAAGAGAACAAAATTTTGTGAAATTCTTTTGTTTGCCAATGAAGCTGTCTGCAAACAAAAGCATGAATGAACCAGTGGACCACTGTGTACCTCAAACAAACTTGGCACATTAACATCTTTCAGTGTTGAATTTTTGGAGGCTGATAATTTTATTTCTAAAATGACTGTGAAAGTTTATTGATAATATTGGCAACTTAATAAGACATCTATTCATAATGATAGCAAGGCTGGCATGTTTCTGATAGGTATAGACAACCTGAAAATAGGTGTATCTATTAGGTAGCTAGGAATAATCTGTTCTCATCAATATTAAGAAAAAAATCTAAAAAGAAAATACCTCCCACAATTATGTGAATCCTGAAATGTATCAGATACATTAATGTCTAATTTTACTCAATTTGTTCTTTTTTAAAGGTTTTTTCATAGTAAATAATATCCTGAAGAATTGCATAATCAAATACACATAAGAGTGAATAACTTGATATTTGGGCTTGGAAACCGAATTGCACAATGTTATTACTTATAAAATTCTTCATTATTTTGTGTAATCATCTGATCCTCTAATTATGTGAGTTTGGGAATTATAAGTTATAAAATAAACATAAGATTATATTTCAGAAAAATAAACAAAATACAGCGTTCTCAGGGTAATTTTATTTTAAATGACACTAAACCTAATAAAGTGAAATCAATCTTTATTAAATAGCAATCAGACTACTTGGACTCACAAAGAAACTTTTTTAGTGAACAAGACAGCGTTGTAGGAAAACTACACTGAGCAGCTATTTGTACACATGGCAAACATGTATCGATGTATCATAATAAAATTATTCTATCCACATTAGTAAAAATAATGTGTGTATCACTTCTTGGCCTTTTGGCTATGATCAAGTGTAGATTACTGCTATAATGTTTTTTGTTTTTAGACAAATTTTCACTATGTGTTTCAGAATGGCTTTACATTCACAATTAACCCCAGGTGGCCTCAAACTTGTGGTGAACCTTATGCTTCAGCCTCCTGAGTGCTTGCATTACAGTCATGCACCACCACACCTGACTTGCATTAGATTATTAAATGCACATCTCTTCACTATCGTATACATTGTTAATTTCATCTGACTAAACATAATGGTATTTAATTTTTCCATTTTTCAAAGAAGAAATTTGAGATGTTTCAGTATTTCCATTTTATGAATATTTTGTAATGAAATGCTGCACATATATTATTTACAAAAGCTCTCTGTATGAATTTTAATTAAAATAAACCGATCATTTACAACAAATAGTGGAGCAGAAGAAGAAAATGTTGTGTGTTAAAGGTTCCTTGAAATTTATTCAAAAGAGTTACAGATATTACTCTATTCCAAGTATATGAAATCATAGAAAGGAACTCCACAGAGGAGTGCCAGGGTTGGTTTGGGACCTCCCAGAGAGGAATTCCTCAGTAGGTTGCCCAGCAGGAAGAAGCCAAGCACACAAGTCAGATACAAGACAGACCCAGCTGAATGATTTTGAGCCTGGAAGATCTGGACCTGGTAAGATGAGGCACACTAGTAAACCCAGATCTATGAGAATATTCTCTCTCTTCAGGGAGATAAGTGGCAACAGATAAATAGGGTGAACTAGTCATCCTGAAACACTCAAGGTACAACAAGGGGAGACGACCCAATGAAACATAGGAGAAGTAATTTAAATACAAATTCCCAATTTAATAACTGTTCAGCTATACAATCATAATGCTTGTTCTTATGATTTCAAATACAAACCCATTAGATACAAAACTTTGTCAATTGCTAAATCTCACTCCCTGTTATTAGTGTTGATAATTTTACTATAAATAGAAAATTGTAACTGCCTTAACCCTGTGATCTCTCTTGGATAATAATATGGGTAGTTGCTTAGGTACTAACTGAACCAAAGCTATACAACAATGGTTAGAAGACAGTGTATACAAAATAACAAAGAAAAGAAGAAAAATTTTCAGGCCCTGACCTGACTCAGAAAAAATGCAAAAGACACTAGCATAGAAGAAATTGGAAGTCACATACCTTAAATTTCTGAAATATTAGCATTTTAAGTACAGAAACAACTGAAGAAAGTTATAGAGGAGATCAGA
>PVKA01033931.1:0-23910 GCA_004027165.1 Ctenomys sociabilis | reverse complement strand
TTTATTTCTCCCTCTTTTCTAATGGCTGTTGCTAAGGATTCCAACACTATATTGAATAGGAGGGGTGATAGAGGACATCCTTGTCTTGTACCTGATTTAAGAGTAAAAGATTTCAGTTTTTCCCCATTTAGGATTATATGAGCTTTTGGGCTGTCATAGATGGCTTTTATCAAGTTAAGATAGAGTCCATCTATTCCAACTTTCTGTAGGACCTTGAACATGAATGAGTGTTGGACTTTGTCAAAAGCTTTCTCTGCATCCATTGAGATGATCATGTGGTTTTTAGGTTTCAGTCTATTAATATAGTGTATTACATTTATAGATTTTCGAATATTGAACCATCCTTGCATCCCTGGGATGAATCCTACCCGGTCATGGTGTATGATCTTCTTGATGATTTGCTGTATTCTATTAGCCAGGATTTTGTTGAGTATTTTTGCATCTATGTTCATAAGGGAGATTGGCCTGTAGTTCTCCTTTTTGGTTGTGTCTTTACCTGGTTTTGGAATGAGTATTATACTTGCCTCCAGAAATGATTTTGGGAGGACTTTTTCCTTTTCAACTTAGTGGAAGAGTTTGTGGAGTGTGGGGATTATATCTTCTATAAATTTCTTGTAGAATTCAGCTGTGAATCCATCAGGCCCTGGACTTTTCTTTGTCGGTAGGCTTTTTTTTACATTTCGAATTGAGGTCTTGTAGATTAAGAGCCTCTGCAGTACTAAAGAAAGACACCAGGTGGATTAGGAAATTTCTGGGGAAAAGCAATCCTTTCTCCAGGAAATGACACGCACAGGCTAAGAGAAAAAACATCCCAGGAAAGATTTGTAAATGCCTGGATTCTTTGGCCAATTCTTGAAATTTTTACAGGCACAAATCCAGCTTAAAAAAACTGAAAAGTGTTCTTGCATTTTCAACTACACATATGCTAGATATAAAATTTCTTAAAACTTTTACACATGAACAAATCAAAGAAGTAAATTTCTAGAAAAGACTCTAACAGTATGTGTATTCCTGATGAAGAACGATAATTTATTGTCTTAAACTCAATATATTTCAAAGGGAATATACGCAGCTAAAAGAAATCAGAAAAGTGATGTATTGAGAAAATGAGATACTCAATAAACAGAAAAAAAATACTATTAAAAAGAACCAAATAGAAATTCTGTAGCTCAAGAACACACTAACTAAATTGAAAAAATTCACTGGACAGTTGTAGCAGCAAACTTGATCAACCAAAAGAAAACACCAATGAATTTGAAAGTAGGTCAATAGGAATTATTGAGACAGAGAAACAAAAGGAAATAACAATGGGGAAATGTAAACAAACTTAAATGAAGTTGTAGAAACACCATCAAACAGACCATAGAACTCATTATAAGAAATAAAAGAAATACAGAAGAGAGACCTTATTTGAAATAAAAGCAGCCACAGCCTCCTAAAAATCTAAGGAATAAAATGGCCTTCCAAACTCAAGAAGCTTGAAAGAAACAAATAGCCCTAGAATGCATATAGCAAACACAACAATGAGACATATAAATAACTCAAAATTTCAAAAGAAAGAGACCTGCATTTATGAAACTCGAAAAATCTTCATGATTCTGGACTTTGCCAGGGATATCTTGCATAAGAATGCAGAAGCACAAAAATTCATGAAAGAGAGTTTTCTAGATTTAAAGACTAACAATTGAAGGAAATAATCAGGAACGAGAAGCCAAAGCATCAAATAAGGAAAAAAAAAAAACTTTGCAAGGCAGATATATGATAAGAAATTAATATATAGAACATATGAATAACTCCTATAAGGGAAAACAAACCTGATTTGAAAATGTTAGTTTTGCAGTGCTATATGAGATATACTAGATGAACCCTTATTTTAAAGGTTATTGAAGATTTCTATGAAACAGTACCAATCTTATGTCTGATTGTACACCTGTTTTTTCATATATATGTGTGTGTATGTGTGTATAAAGGACAGGGAAGAAGTAATATAAAGTCAACAGAAAACAGAAATGTACTTTTTAAAGTTTCTAATGCTAGAAGAAGATACATGATGTCTTTTAGATAAATTGTAACTCAAAGATATAGTATAAATCTTAAAAAAAATAAGATTAAACAGTATTCAGAAAATTAAATACTAATTAATTAAAAATTAAATGTTTCAAAACAGTTGAACTTAGAAAAAGTTTTCATGATAGTAAACAATAAAACATAAGATAAATAATGGAATGACAAATTAATGACCATCACTTTTGACAGTTTGGGGATAGGGTATTGCACAAAGTTCCAGTGTGTTGTGGACATGGATAATGACCATGACACTTACTGGTGGCCAGGTGTCACTTGTGGGACTGAGCTACAGCTATTTCCTTGAAATCCACCCTGTAGATCCATATGGATTCATGACCATAGGGTGAAAGAGAAGTCCATTTGTAGAGTGTGCTGATGGACATATTTTGCTGGTGTTCACAAAAGAATAACTGAAAGACTACTATTGTATACCTCTTATTTTCCTGTGTTTAATTGTTTGCCCTCTTTGGTGGGTTCTTTCCATTCTCATTCATGGGGTTGTGATCATTTTGCTCCCTCTCTAGAATACCATTTAGTAGTCTGTATAGGCTTGGCTTTGTCATCATGAAATTCTTTATTTGTTCTTTGTCATGGAAGTATTTTAGTTCTCCATTACACTTAAAAGAGAGTTTTGCAGGATATATCAGTCTGGGTTGGAATTTGTTTTCTTGCAAGCCTTGAAGTACTTTGTTCCGTGCACTTCTTGCCTTGATGGTTTGTGAAGAGAAATCAACCATTATTCTGATGGGTTTTCCTTTAAATGTGATGTGTTTCTTTTCTTTAACCACTTTTAGTATACTGTTCCTGTGCTAGATTTCTGGGATCTTGATTATTATATGTCTGGGAATGGTTTTAATTGTGTTGATGCTATTTGGAGTTCTATATGCTTTGATTACTGAATGGCAGATTCTTGCCCCATATTTGTGAAGTTTTCTGCTATTACTTTTGGCCATATTCTTTTTATATCATTTATATTGACTCCTTCCTTCTCATTGATGCCTATTAGTCTCACATTGTTAATCTTTGCATCATCTTTCAGGTGTGGAATTATTTTTTCCTACATCCTAGTTGTTTTTAAGAGATCTTTGCTTACTTTTTCACTAGCTGCAATGCTATCTTTAAGGTCACAGAGTCTATTTTCACTTTCACTCAAACAGATTTTCCAGCTTTTGATTGAGGATTTAATTTCCTGTATATCACTTTGGATCTGTTTCATACATTCTACTTCTTTCTTGTATTTCTTATTCAGGGGTTCCATCAGTTTTATATCCTGCTCTATTTTTTTTTTATCAGAGTATTCTTTAGAAGCACTTAGTATTTCTTTGATTATAGTTATCACTACTTTTTTACTTCAGAAATTATTTCTGATCTGATTTGTTCTATACATTTCTATGTACAGAAAGGTTTTCTATCACATCCTCTTTACTTCCAACACTGTTATTTCAGGTGTGTGATTTCCAATTTCCTCTATGCTAGTGTTTTCTGCATTTGTACTGGATGGACTCTGGGCTTAAGACTGCTTTTTGCTCCTTCTTTTTGATATTTTGTGTACCACTGATTTTTTACCTTTGGTGTAGAGCTTAGATAGAGTTATTACCTTAGCACCAGGTGCAGATCTAGGAAGTTCAGACTCCTCCAGTTGGCTGTGGCTGGGTCTGGCTGCTGTGCTCCACTTCTTCCTGCTGCAGCCTTGCAGGTGAAGCCTTTGTGTCACTCTGGCAAGATGTTCTGCTCCTGAATCAGCTGGGTTGGTCTTGCCTGTGGCCTTTTTACAAGGTGTTCTGCTAATTGGTTCCACACTGGGCCTGCGCTCTAGGTTGCTTCAGGATCTGGCAGCCTGGGTCTTCTCACTCCTACAGTTTTTTATTTTATTTTATGGAACTGGGGATTGAACTTATGCTGTTGTGCTTGCCAGAGAAGGGCTTATTCCACTTAATCATCTCCCTGGGCCTACAAATTTTTTATATGTTACAAATACTAGTTTTTTGTCTGAGGGACAATGGCTAAGAATTTTTCAAATTATATGTGTTGTGTTTTGACTCTGTTAGTATTTCCCTTTTCTTTGCAAAAGCTTTTTAATAGCATGAGAACTCAATTGTTGATTCTTTGTAGCATGTCCTTGCAGCCTGGGTTTGTCCATGAAATCTTTGCTAATTCAACACCTTCAAGACTTACCTATTTTGTCTTCCAAAAGATTTAGTATTTATGTTTTAATATTTAGATCATTGACCAATTTTTCTTCTAGTTTAGTGGATGGTGAAAGACATGGGTCTAGTTTTAGTCTTTGGCATGAGGAAAGCCAGTTTTCACAGCACCATTTATTAAAGAGGCTATCTTTCTTCCAGTAAACTTGTTTGGCCACTTTGTCAAATATGAGGTGGCGTAGTGTGTTTGGAATTGTTTCTGAATTCTCTTCTCTGTTGCACTGATATTCAGATCTGTTTTCTATTTTCCTTTGCCAGTACCATGCTGTTTTGATCACAGAAACTCTGAAGTATAATTTCAAGTCAGGGATTGTGATGCCTCCACCTTGCCTTTGTTATCTAGGATTGCTTTGCTGTTGAAAGCAAATTAATTTCTGAAATGTTTTCCCTAGTTTTTTGGTGTATTCAGATGGTAATTTGAATCACATTACAAATGCACAATAATTTTTAGTTTGGCCATTTTGACTATGTTACTTCTTTCAATCCATAAATAAGGGATATTCTGTATCCTCTTTGGTCTCCTTTTGAGTCTAATGTAATACACACACACACACACACACACACACACACACACACACACACACATATATTCTCCCTTGTTAGGTTTAATTACTTAATACTTCATTATTTTGTGCTATTCTAAAAGGTGTTGTTTCCCTGATTCTCTTGCAGTGCATTTGTTGTTGGTCTACAGAAATACTTCTGAGTTTTGACTGCTTGTTTTGTGTCCAACTACACTACTGAATTCATGTATTAACTCTACAAGGCTTTAGTGGAGTTTCAGGGTTTTCTATGTACAGAAAGGTTTTCTATCACATCCTCTGCAAATGGATATAATTTAACTTCTTTCTTTGCTGTCTATATTCCTTTTATTTCTTTCTCTTGTTTAATTGCTCTGGCTCATGTTTCTAGAACTATACTGGTAAGGGTCTTGTTCATGGTTTCAGAGTGAATCATTTCAAATTTTGACCACTTAAATGATGTGTGCTCTTGGTTTGTCATAGATGGCCTTTATCAAATTAAAATAACAATCTTGTATTTCAGTTTTCTGTTTTCATCATGCATGAGTGTTGGACTTTATCAAAAGCTTTTTTTTTCATTAATTGAGGTGATCATGTGATTTTTGTCTTTGGTTCTATTGATAAGGTCTATTAAATTTATTGTTGTAAGTTATTGTGTTATTGGTTTGTATTTATACATTGAACCATCCCTGTATTCCTAGGATGAACCCCACGTGGTCATAATGTATAATATTCTTGATGATTTGCTGCATTCTGTTTGTTAGTATTTTATTGAAGATATTTTCATTTATGTTCATTATAAAGATTAGCTTTTAGTCCTCTTTCCTGTACTTCTATGTTTTTTATATCAGGGTAGTTTGTGCCTACAGATATAACTTGGGAGCATTACTTCTCTTTCAATTTCATTAGAGTTTCATCAGTAGCGGCACTAAAGCTTTTGTAAATATCTTGAATAATACAACATTAAATCTACCAGGAGTTGGACTTTTCTTTCTTGGTAAGTTTTCAACCACATTTTCAATTGCACTGAATGATTTTTAGATTATTTAGAATTTTTATAACTTGCTAATTCAATTTGGGCAATTCTTATGCATCTAGGAATCTGGCAATTTTTCTTTGTTTTCCAACATATTAGGGTACAGGTTCTTGAAGTAATAGCTTTCTGGATTGGAACGAAATCCATCTTGATTGTATCCTTTTCATTCTTAATTGGATGAATTTGAATCTTCGTTTCTGCAATAAGATTAGCTAATGGTGTGTCAATTTTATTTAATCTTTCAAAGAACAAGCTGTTTGATGTATGGATTTTTTGTATTGCTTTCTTAGTCTCAATTGCATTAATTTCTGCTATTATATTTCTAATTTTCTCTCCTGTATGAGCTTTGGGCTTCCTTTGTTTTTTTTTTCCCAGAAGTTTGAGGATTATCAATAGATTGTTTGTTTGAAGCCATTATATTACTCTGATGTAAGATTTCATAGCATTATGTTTTCCTCTTGGGACTGCTTTCCTTGTATCCCTTAAGTTATGTTATGCTGTATCAGCATTAGTATTTAATTGTAGAATCTGTCTAATTTATTCTTTAATTTTGTATTAATCTATTGATTGTTCAGTGAAGTATTATTTAATTTCTGATATTTGTGTAGCCTTTGGCTTCTTTTTCCATCAATTTCCAGTTTCACTATATTGATTGTCAGATCACATACATAGGATAATTTTAATTCCTTTGCCTTTACTTAGGTATTGTCTATGCACTTCTACATGGTCTATTTTGAAGAATGTCCCTTGTATAGCAGAGAATAAGGTATATTCTGATGTGGGGTGGAATACCCTGTGAATATCTGCTAAGTCCATTTGTTACAAGTGTGGTTTACTTCTGATATTTCTTTGTTGAATTTTGTCTAGTTAGTCAGTCAGTTTGTGACATTTGGGTATTAACTTCTCTTATTAAAATGATTTTGAATATTATTTGATTCTTCACATCTGTTAATATTTGTTTTGTGTGGTTGGGCACAGTGGTATTTGGTGCATATATATTTATGTTTATTATATCTTGTTCTTGGAGTGTTCCTTCACAATTATGCAGTGACCTTCTTAGTCTCTTTTGATCAGTCTTGGCTTAAAGTTTACATTGTCTGCAGTAGAATACCATGCCCTGATTTTTTTGGGTTCCTGTCAGGTGGGGAATTATTTCCTATCCTTGGACTTCTGGTTTGTGAATTTCTTTTTGAGTTAAATGCTTTTAATTGGTTGCTGTTCTTTGGAGTTCTGTATGCTTCGGTTATCTGAATCTCAGATTGTTTCCCCATATTTGGGAAGTTTTCTGCTATTATTTCTGCCCATTTTCTTTTTACATCATTTGTATTGACTTCTTTCTCATTGATGCCTATTAGTCTCATGTTGTTCATCTTGGCATCATCTTGTAGGTGAAGAATTATTTTTTTCCTGAATCCTAGTTATTTTTAAGATATCTTTGCTTATTGTTTCATTAGCTGCAATGGCATCTTCAAGATCTGAAACTCTATCCTCACTTTCACTCAGATGGTTTTGGAAGCTTGTAATTGAGAATTTATGTTCCTCTGTATCTCTTTGATTCTGCTTCATGTGTTTCTTGTATGTAGCATATCGTTGGGCCTTATTTGTTGATCCATTCTGACAGTCTATTTCTTTGTCTTGCAAATTGAGACTACTTATACTGATGGTTATAACTGACATTATTTTCTTATCTTTTTCTATCACTTTCCTGTGGTGGATACCCTGTCTTTCAATTCTGTTTAACTGCTTCCTCTAATTCGTGGCTTCTTTCTGTTGGTCTTTCTTGAATTTGACCTTCCTTATCTTTTTTCTAAAATATTGTTAAGAAGATTTTGGAGACCTGGGTTGGTAGTCATGGATTTTGTCATTATTCTTTGTAATTTAAGTATCTGATTGCTTAACTTGATTTTTTTTTCTTATCAATCAGTGTATTTTCTCTTAAATGGCTGCATTATACTTTTTTTTTTTTTTTTTAATGGAACCAAGGGTTGAACTCAGGCCCTTGCACTTGCCAGGGAAGTGTTTATTCAACTGAGCCATCTCCCTGGCTCCAACTATCTTATTTCTTGATAAATTTTGAAAGATACTTTTTCAGGCTCCATCAATCTAGTTTGGAAGTTGTTTTCTTTTGGAGCATGAAATATCTCACTCCAAGCTCTCCTTGACTTTAAGGCTTGTATTAAGAAGTCTGATGTGATTTTGATTGGATTTCCTGAGAGGAGGTCTGTTTCTTTTTATTAACAGTTTTAAATATTCTGTTCTTATGCTGAATTTCTAAGAACTTGATTATTATATGCATTAGTGTACATTTCACTTTGGTCATGCTAATTGGAATTCTATATTCTTCATTTATTTGTATGTGAAATTATTTATTGATATTTGCAAAGTTTTCTGCCATTATTTCTGTGAAGATGTTTTTAATTTGTTTGAGCTATCTGTAGTTTTTCTATTAACTCCAATCAGTATTAGATTGTTCTTTTTTGCTTCTTCCTGAAGATGTTCGATTGATTATTTATAGTCTCGTGCTATTTTAAAGATATCATTCTTTTTGTAGTCACTAACTGCAATCGTGTCTTCCACATCTGATCATCTATCCTCATGTGTATTCAATCAAATGTGTATAATTTTAATGAAATTTTTAATTTCCTGAATATCTGTTTTGATCTGTTTCATGGCTTCTATTTCTTTCATATATTGGGCCTTTATGGTTTCTGTCATTTTCCAAAGCTCCTCTATGTTTTTTTTTTTTTTTTTATCTGTCTCTATTCTAGAATTGGACATGTCTTTTGTTTTGGTCATCATTTCTTTTTTTAACTGAGAAATTAGTATTTCTACAGCTATATCCTTTTTTTTTTTCTGCTGCTGCTATCATTCCAGAAAGATTCAGTGTGTGACCTCGATTTCCTCTATCTCATTGTGTTCTGAATTTTCCTAAGTGGCCTTGAGGTCTGCGGTTGCATTTTGGCTTTGCCTCTTGTCATCTCATATGTTTTGTTTTCTGTGTTGGCACTTTTAGCTTTCTTATGGGAGGTAGCTTTACCCCTGCTATCAGTACTTCCCTAGCAAATGTCGATTTTTCAGAACTGTCTTCTATCTGAAGGTGGCTCTTGGTCTTTGTATCTTTCCTAAAAGCCTACATTCCCAATGTATTAAGAATGGTGATTTAATATTTATTTGGCTCAGTACTTTGCCCTCTGGCATTGGACTATAGCAATGGTTATTATCCCAAAGAATCTCAGTGTTGTTGCATGAGGAATAAAATCTGACCACAACATGTATAACATTCTGCTTAAAGTACTACAAAGAACAATACCAATATTATGCAGCACAATCTATCAACTGACATACTATAGAAATTATTAATTTGCTGTCTTTAAAGTTCTACAGATATATAACAAAATACAACATATGCAGCAAGGTTTTATATAAATGTCCCCTTGGTAAATTAACTTCAGCATGCTTGAGTAGTATTTAAAGGGGATAGTGAGGGCTGGTGAGATAGCTCAGTGGATTAAGTACGTGCTTAGGTAAGCACAGGGGCTGGGGCTTGATCCCCAGTACCATATACCACACTGGTCTCAGCCCTGGGTGCACTGAGCATGGTGGCACACACCTGTAATCCCAACACTGGGGAGGCTGAAGACAGGAGGATCACTGCAAGTCTCACTACACAATGAGAACCTGCTCCATATACATTTTTTATTTTATTTTATTTTATTTTATTTTATTTATTTTTTTTTTTTGTCTTTTTTGAGACAGGGTCTCACTGTGCAGTTCAGGCTGGCCTTAAGCTCACTTCGTAGCTCAGGCTGGTCTCGAACTCACAACAATCCTCCTGCCTCAGCCTCCCTAGTGCTGGGATTACAGGCATGCGCCGCCACGCCCGGCTCCATATACATTTTTTAAAAAAGAGAGAAAACAAAAGGGGTTGGATAGTGGGCAAAAAAGAGGTGAATGAGAGATATGTAGTAGAAGCAAGGCTATAATGCTTAGGATGATCATTCTATTTCTGGGAGGCTGGAGAATAGTGAAGAAGAAAAGAAACAGAAAGCAAGACAATATGAGACTATGTTCATTCACATGAAACTGTCATAAAATCCAAAGAGATAACTGAGGGAAAGGAGAAAGATGAATAAAAGCAATGAAAACTCCAGGTAAGATATCTAATTAGTGAAAAGAGAAAACCAACAAAAAAGAAAGCAAGAACAGCAAACAAACACAATGAGACACAAATAAAACAAACAAACAAACAAAAAAACAAAACAAGTGAACAAATAACACCTTTCTCAATTAGCCAAAGAAAGTGAAAATATTAAACAAAAGGAAAGATAATAAAATTTCTCTGATATCCATAATTGTATGATAATGTCCAAGTTGGATCCCAGAGATGTGCTATGTAGCCCTGGTAGGTTTGCAATAGAATTCACACTGGCCGAGTGGGTGATTTTTTTCCTCAGGTTTTGGGGACTAAGACTGGTCTTTGGCTCCAATGTTTTGGATCTTGTCCTTACCGAGTTTGTCTAGGGCACTATCCCAGTTGCTGTGACACTCTTGGGTAGCCAAAGCCTGAGAATCGCTTTCAGGTTTGTTTCCAGTTGTCTCCTTCTGGGTTGTACACAGCTTTCCTTGTTCCACACCACTAGCTCCTCTTACTCACTCATTGGCCATGAGGGGAATGCCTGTGTCTCACTAGGGACAAGGCTGCTTGCCTGCTGCGCTGCTCTGTGAAGGCTGCTCTCCTGGTTGCAGAAGAACAGGGTTTTCCAACCCCTTTGAATTTATGGTTAAGATAGCCTTTGGCAACCACCTGAGAAGTCTGGATGGTCCCAGCTTCCACTTCTCACCAGACTTCTTTTCCTCACTTCCCATCAGTCAGCTCTTTCATTATTCCACTCTAGGACTTTTGGTGAAGCAATCTGAGCCTATTCTTCTGCTGGGTTTCGTCCTGTGCCCTTTGAAGTAAAATGGTGGTCCCTCTAACCTACTTATGCATGCAGAAGTGCAGCACCAGTTCACTTCACTAACTCACTACTGGTTTTGTTGAGCCCCTTTGAATACAGTGTCATGCTACCCACAGTCATAGTGGCAGATGGCACACTGCTCAATGGGGACTCACAGTGGTGGTGGCAGCGTCCTGCTTCTATTGGTACAATTTAGACATCATAATAACATTCATCATAAAGAATTTGAACATGAATATGAAGTACCTCAGTTTCTCTTTTTTTCCATTCCCTTGTGGTTCGTTAAGCCCTCTTTACCTCCTTACTCACAAATCTGTGTTTCCATTTTGTCCTTTTATTCTACTTCTTTTGCCTTTCTCCCCAGTTTCTCTTTCCTTCTGAACATGTATTTTTTTTTTTTTTTTTTTTTTTTTTTTTTTTTTTTTTTTTTTTTTTTTTTTTTTTTTTTTTTTTTTTTTTTTTTTGGTACTGATGATTGAACTCAGGACCCTCTGCTTGCCAGGGAAGTGCTTATTCTACTTATTCCTCAGCCCTCGAATATATATTTCCTATTTCACAATATCTATCATATATTTTGGTTTCCATTTACACTTCCAGTATCTCACATCGGAGAGATAATGAAACATTTATCCTATATGTCCAATTAATTTCACTTAGGAGTATGGTCTCAAAGCCCATCTATTCAGCTAAAACGGTGTCAAATTTGTCCTTCTTCATTCTGAAAAGTACTCCTTTATATAGAAATACATCTGTTTTATTTATTTAGTAGTTGTTTGGGTGTTTTGGTTGATGTCAAGATTTAGCTATTACAAACTCTGCTGCTATAAACATTGGCATGAATATATTGCTATGATATGATGCTATTAATTCTTTGAGAAAGATATAAAAATGGGATTAGTTATGTTCAATGGAATCTCTAATCCTAGGTTTTTGAGGATTCTCCACACTGGCTCTCACACGATACACCAGTCTGCACTCCCACCAACTGGAGAAGGCTCTCTTTTTTACCACAGCTCCACCAGAATTTGTTGTTGATTTATTTCTTGATGGTAGTCATTCTTTCTGGAGTAACATGAAATCTCAGCATTGTTTTAACTTGCATCTCTCAAATTATCAGTAATGAACTTTTTTCATGTATTTATTGGAGACTTTTATTTATTTGTTCTGAGATGTGTCTATTCATTTAAGATGCCTATTTTTGGATTGGATCAATGAATTTTGGGGGGTATGATTTTTTAATCCTTTATCTGAGGGACAACTATGATATCTTTATCTGAGGGACAGCTAAAATATTTTCCAACTATAAGGGTTGTCTTTTCACTATGTTACTAGAGTCTTTTGTTATGCAAAATGTTTTTAATAAAATGAGATCCCAGTTAATTACTTTTTTAGCATTTCCTTCACATTCAGAATTTTGTTCATGAAATCTTTGTCTACACCTATGTCTTTAACTGTTCTAGCTGTTCTCTCCTCCTGGAGACTTAATGTTTCTGTTGAAAACAGGATCTGGGTGAAATTTTTGCACAACTTTGCTCATCGTAACCCTGTTCACCATAGTAAAGATGTAGAAATACCATAAATGTACATACAAAGGTGAATGGGTAAAGAAATTGTGACAGATGAGTGAGACAGCTTGGTGATCTAAGTACCCACCTGTCAAGTGCAGGGACCCAGGTTCAATCTCTGAAGCTGCATGCCATACCAGCCCCAGAACCTTGGGTGAGCTGTGCAGTTCTGAAACCAGGTACACTCTTATAATCCCAGTGCTGGAGAGGCTGAGACAGGAGGATCAGTAGGAATCTGAGCTGTGTAGTGAGACCTTGTATCAAATAAATAAGTAAGCAAATAAATAAATAATTTAGAAAATTGTACATGCATGTAAAATAAAATGACTTTGGCTTTAAAGAAATAAATTCTATCACAAATGAATATTCATGATATTATGCTAAATGAAATAAATCAGGAACAAAAAGATAAATACTGCATGATTCCTCTTGAAGGAAGAACCTTAAGTGAAACTTATAGAAATGAAAAGTAGAATGGCAGTTGTTAAGGGGGCACCTGGGGAAAAGAAAAGCTATTATACAATGGGTATAAAATTTTACTTTTACAAGACAAACATTTTCTATGGATTTGTTGTCTCTCAGTGTGTTTATAATTAACACAACTGTATTGTTTATTACAAATAATGAAGATTGTAAGATTTGTTTTTTTAACCACAATAAGTATAGAAGAAAATAAAAAGCATTCGTGAAATATTGCTAATAAAATTATTAACTCAAAAGTTGGTTAAGAGTTTATAAATTGTTTCTTTCTTTCCTTTTTTTCCCCTGTATTTAGGCCAGGGTCTACAGGATGTTCAGGGTCTCACTACATAAATCAGACTCTTGGTGATTCTCATCTTTACCGCCTCCCGAGCACTGGGATTACAGGTGTGAGCCACTGCACTCACGGACTGATTCATTGCCTTTGGGAGTGGGGGGTGTGGGGGGGGTGGGACATGTGTAGCATGGTGCTGGGGCTAAAACCCCAGTCCCTGTGGCTGCCTAAGCAGGCACTTAACCAACTGAGCTATGTCACCAGCCCTCACTATCCCCTTTAAATCTCTCACTCTCCGTCTCAGCGGGCCCCGGGGTTGGGGCTGGCACTGCAAACCAGGGGCAAACCTCAGCTGCTGTGCTCTGCCTAAGCAGATCCTTTATTCTGCTGAAGTACTGGGCCTGCCTTATAAATTGTTTATTAAATTTTTAGAGTAGTTATATTGAATTTAACATTTAAATGGCCAGTTTTGACTTAGGTTTCCCTGAAACAATGAAATTTTGAGTCATTTTCTCAGATTATTTTTGTGGGATAATTGATGGTTTTGCAGATCTATGTATATATCAGGGAAAACTTGATTTATTTATGTTACTGTTTTACATGAAGTTAGTATTATGTATTTGGCTTCAGTTTGGGTGTGATTTGGAAGATTTTTACTGAAATATGGATAAGTCAGAAAATCCAATCTGAGAGCAATGCAGGACCTTTCTCTTTAATAGAAGGTTCTTATACAGATGTTGACTTCTGACTTCATGAGGAATGACTTTGTAGTGTTCTAGAATGAATACCAGCGGGATTTATTTATTGAAATTTGGTTGATGATTTTCTTGAGCCTTGCTATTTTCTGGAGTTTGGCAGAAATATGTGACCTAGACAGAAAAATGCAGTTGCTTCCTCTTGTTAATTTTACACTTGGGATTTGTTCTTTGGGGGCAATATGCCATTTTGACCTTTGCTTTACATGAAAAGGAATGAGATCAAATAAAAAACTTTCCTAAATCAGAAAGACTCAAGATACAAGTCCACTTTGGCTTGAGCCATAGATAACAGTGTCATTTCTAGTTTCTTTGAGTTGTTTGTGATTCATTTAGTCCAGGAAATGCATGGCCCTTGAGTGTACCACAAGAGGTGGAGAGGAAAAAGGGAATATGTATGACTAAATTTGTTATAAGTTGTTACTGCTACCAGACAACTCCTTGTCCCATTTATTTAAGTAATTCAATCTGTCAGAATAGTATTTCCCACCTGATTTTGCCATGAAGTATTATGACAATGGGGCAGTTTTCATCATTTCATGTTACAATGCAGATTTCATTATGATTATATGCTGATTAGAATATTATATGGTAGTAAATGTTATTCAAAGCATCTTATTTAATTGCTTCCACATACAATAGCTCAGAAGATGGCTTTTTTGTATCTTCAAGGCAATATAATTAATTTCATTTGTCTGATTTTTCCAGTCTTAGTGGTTGTCCAATGAGAATAGGAGCCATATTTTCCTTGTGTACAGCTCCCTCCCCAGAACAAGTATTGTGCCTACAGCATTGTTCACATAGCAAAGCCTTTAAGTCTATTAATGATTTATAGGCAAATCTGGAGACTTTGTGTCCTTTTCTACTTCACTTTTTTTTTGGCGGGGGCGAACTGGGGATTGAACTCAGGCCCTTACGCTTGCCAGGGAAGCCCTTATTCTACTGAGCTATCTCTCCGGCCCCTCTACTTCACTTGTGAAAAGTAGCAGAACATGAAACACTGCTATCCAAACAGCATCTGATATTTCAAATTTTGTATCAAAGTACTTTTGAAGGAGAGTACATTTCTTCATTGCAAGTTTTGCTTTTCACTTCTAAAATAAAAATTTAGAAAAGGTCACCCTATATGAATGTGTCAGTAGAAGATGAAATGCAGAGAACGCTGATTGAGAAGTTTTATTTTAGAGAATGGCTATTTGAAACTTACTACAGAATAGAAGTCATTAAGATAACAGCACATGCTGAGTACATGTTGTCCCCTGGGGAATGGAAGCAGGCCAACCACTATCACTGCTTTCTTCTGAATTTTTCTTTTTCTGTAAAACATCTAGCTTCATGCTGCCATGGATCCCCACAAGTGACACAGATGTCAGTGGTGTCAACTTCTTAGATTTTTATTTCAATACTTCAAGTCAATGTACATTGCCATTTATGGAAGTTCAATATGAATTCTTTCTAAATTTGGCTAAGTATAATTTATTACTCAGCTGTCTGCATCATCCTTTAATAAGAAAGAAATGATCTCCTTTTATAAAGCCAGCATTTTTCCAAAGGGAACTAGTGCTTCAATTAATTAAGAAAATGTTGACTGATCAACTAGAATGCATGATTTAAAAGATACAAAGAAATCTCAGAGAAGTACAATCCCTGCCTTGAAAATTTTATACTCTGGTAATAGTATGGGTTATATGCATGGAAATATAACCACAGTGATGAAGGTGAGAATTCCAAACTAAGGTATTGAGTAGGCTATAACTGACCTGACATCTAGGGTCTAGAATCCAAAAGAGAAGACAGCAATCCACAAGGTGACAGAAAAAGTAGGGGTCTCTACATGTGGCTGCAGCAAAGCAGATACTCTGCATCCAGGGTGAAAAATAAAGTGTGACATGGGATAATAAATGAAAAGAAGAGGCCATGTTTAGAAGATGTGTGAGAGGAAACTGAACCACTTCTGGATCATGGTATCCCACCCAGCCCCACACACTTGGCTTTCACCACATTGAGAGAGGATTACATGGAGAGAGGAAGGGAGCTTGCTCTTCACTGAGGGCCTGGCTGATTGAACTGGCTGACAACCACTCTTTCCTTCCCAGAACAGAGTGAGAGGTTTTCAAGCCTTGGATTCAGTCAGGGAAGCCAAAAGTAGAATGAGGTGGAATGAATTGTCATCACCCTGCCTACCACGAAAAGTAGTTCCCTAATGCCCACAAGTGGAAGGACTAGGGAGACAAACAGCTCAACAAAGAAAACAGACATTATTTAAAATCTTACCCAAGATTGCCAGCAAGCTCCTTTGTGTGAGCATCAAGCACTTCCTAGTTGGGGACTGAGAAGAGCAGGAAAACAGGTTCTGCAACAAATACATGGAGCAGAGTCCAGCCAGGGATCTGTGAGTGGAGAGTTTCAGTATTCTGAGTGGGAAGGTAACTCGGGGAAGCCAGAGCAAAGTGGGTACTATCCTGTCGTTCTTTCAGTAATGGACCGAGATAGTGCTGTATTCCACCCTGCCATCTCAACTTTGTAAAGAGAGCTCTCAGCTGACCCCGGGCTGCCCTATGCTGTGTGGATGAGCTGAGCCAGACAGTCTATTGCAGTTTGTAGATGCCAGTTTTCCCTGCTCTCCATAAAAGAAACCAACTTCCAATCCAGAATAATACATCCTGCAAAAGTTCTTTCAAAATTGATGGAGAACAACAGAGGATATCCTAATATATTTATAAACTTCAGCACTGTAAAAAGTACTCGAGGTTTTCTAAACAGAGACAATGAAGTCAACAAAGCCAAAATGTGAGATGCAATGAATACAGCCAGAAAGGTAAGGAGATAAACAAAAATGGAAAAATAAAGGAGTCAGAAACAGAAAAAGAACACAAGAAAAAGTCAACAACTTTCTATAATATTTCACAATGTACATGACCTTAGCTTCAGAATTAAAACATACATTTTGGAAGCCTGCATTAAAAAAAAGTCCATTGCGCACCAGAGACTTAACTAATGTAAAAGAAAAACCCTAAGAATTAAACAATGGAAAATAATATTCCTTGTACCAGGACCCCCTAAACAAGCAAGGGGAGATTTTTCTTTCTCCAAAGTCAAATGGAAGCTAAAACTGATAAGAAAACAAAAAACAAAAAACTACTCAGACGAAGTAAAGATGGCAACATGTATTAGCTAATGGAACAATTCAGTGGGAAAAGATAAAATACAGGGATGGGAAGATAGCTTGGTGATCTAAAAGACTCCATGGCAAACTCAAGGACCTGGGTTCAATCTAGGTACCACATGTTATGCCAGCCCTGGAACCACAGGTGTGCTGTGCTGGCCTCTGAAACTGTGCACAGTGGTGCATTTCTATAATTCCAGAGCCAGGGACGCTGAAACAGGAGGATCAATACAAGTCTGAGCTGTGTAGTGAGACCTCATACCAAACAAATAAGAGATTAAAAAATAAAATACATATGCATTAGGTATCATTGTGCCTAACTTCATAAAACAACACTGCTGGTCAGAAAAGATCAAATAAATATCAACAGAATCACTGTAGGTGCCTCAATATCTCACTGTTACAAAGAGATCAATTAAAGAAAGTCAACAAAGAAATATTAGTTCTGGGATGGACTTGTGAACAAATGAGTGCAATAGATACCTAAAATATTGAACAAGAGAATACACATTCTTAAGAATGCATAAAACTTTTTCCAATAAAAGAACTATGAAGCAAAGACCACAAAGCTTTTTAAAATCATGTATGCAATAAGATTGAAAATAGAAATCATCATAAAAGAAACTGCAAATATTATAACCAACTAAAAACTTAATAAGACATTTCTAAATACTCAGTGGGTTATAGAATAAATTAAAGAAGAAATTAGGCAATTCCTAGAATTAAATGATATTCCCAGTACAAATCACCAGAATCTATGAAAGACAATGAAAGCAGCCCTAAGAGCGAACATTTTAGAGACAATATTCAATTAGGAAAAAGAGAGAAAACTTGAATAAATAATCCACTAATGAACCTCAAGATACTCTAAAAACTAGAATCCAAATTCAATCTTATTTTAAAGAGAGAAATCCTGAAGGACAGAATAAACTTTCTAGAAATCAAACAAAAAAGATCTGATTCTTTCAATGCATAAGCAAACAATGTAAATCTTTAGCCAAACTTACCAAAAGAATGCAATTAAAAATAAAGATGCAATCACAAGAAACCACTAAAATTTAGAAGATTACTGGCAAATACTATGAATCATTATATTTAAGTGAATTGGTGAAACATAAAGAAATGGTCCAATTTATATTCACATATAAATTAACAAGCCTGAACCAAGAAGACATAAACATTCTGAACACTCCAATAACAAGTAATGAAATTGCAGCTGTAGTAAAAGTCCTTCCAAGAAAAGCCTAGGATCTGATGGGCTCATTGTTCATTCTACTCGATCTTCAGGGAAGATACAACCTCAATGCTTTTCAAACTCTTTAATGATGTCAAAAGGAAATTAATGCACATAAATGGAAGCTAGACTTACTGTGATACTAAAACAAAGGCCATTGAAAAAGTAAACAAAAGCCAAATCTCTTTCATGAACAAGATGAAAAAGACCTCAACAAGATGCCAGCAAGTACAATGTATCAAACAGTAAAAAGATCACACAGCATGACCTATTACGCTGCACCCCAAGGATACAAGAATGATTCAACTGATACAAATCAATGAATGTAGTAAACAATTTAAAAGGAATCAGGGACAAAAGTCACAAGATTATACCTATACTTGTTGGAAATCTTTATTTTATTTTATTGAGAAACAAATAGCAATGAGACAGTTTCAAAACTGATTAAAGGACAGTTTCAATAAATAGTACATTATACATTGTTATCTTTATAGTGATTTACATAGTACAAGAAGCAGAGAGGATATCATGTCCAAACAATCTTTCTTCTCATTGAATTAAGAGAAGGTAGCTGTATATTTATCCTAACAATTCTTTATGTACAAATACAAAGTGGTCCTTCCTTCCTATCCTCTTTTATTATTTAGTCCAGTCAGAGATGGGTATTTCATTGTCATTTAAATATTGTAGGTGTGTGAATTCAGCAAAACAATCCAACACAGTTCAATAGTCCAAAATGGTAGTGGGTTATCCACAGAAGTTGTTGACTTGAGCCTTTCACAGCTCAGCATATTAATATGGTTTTACTTTTCATACTTCATTTTTATACTTTTCTGTTGGATGGTTAAGACCAGGATAAAGTAAGACCTATATAACAAGAAATGCAACTTTTGTACCAGATAAGGTCAGCCAGGTACAGTCAGGGTTTTTCCTGTAACCCTCTACCGCACTTTGTAGATCCTTTGTCAGTGTCAGCCATGTGGATGAGTCATGGCCATTGCTTGACCAATTTGCTCTCTGTGGAAGCCTGAGATAATGTTTCTCTCCATGTGACTCTCCTTAGGCACACTATACATTATCGATCACATTCCTCTGTGGCCCCATAATTTGCTTGATCAGAAAATTTTAGGCACAAATGAATTACATGATATTACAGTACAGGTTCTCCTATGTCCTGAGTCTTCACTGACCTTGAAAGTCTAGGGCAAAAATGTTGGTTGACCTTGCAACCCTTCCTTTTCTCTAATTCTTGATCTGCAAACCTAGGTTGTTAACTCTCCAGAAGAGAAGCTTATTATTACCCTGCAACATATGCAGTTCGGTTTACCCTATCTGTCTAAATATCAATCATGTTAGGCATAACATGTAACAGGTATTTTTCATCAAGTATTGATAGGTTAAACTTTAAGTCCCTATAGAATATGAAGAAAAAATAATTTCAAAAATAGAAATAAACACTTACATGTTTTTGCACAGATTTAGAAATCCAACCGTATGAGAGTCCTGTGACATATTTTTGTTCTTTTTTTTTCATTTATTAACCTTTATTTAAAAAAAAAAACCCACAAACTTTTACTTGAAAGAAAGTATGGTAATACTTTGTATGACATGATGAAAAGTATACGTATTTAGAAGACAAAATGACAGGCATTCCAAGCATAATCCTTCTATTACACATTGCTATCTTCACAGATAGCATTTGCTTCATTCACAGGTATCAGCATGTAGTTAGTGAGGGCGAGAATCCTACCAATTAACTGCTAGTTTCAAAAACCCTCTGATGTTTCTTAGGATTATTGCCTTACCCAACTTGTGTGTATAAATGTATGACTTTGCCCCTGTCATGTTTCCTAGATTTTCTCCTTGCCCTTTTCACATTGTCCAATGCTCACGTTCTTGCTTTCCTTTTAACTGTGTCATATGTTTCTATTTGTATTTCTTCTTTTGAGTTATTATACTACGGAGACTATAAGATATTTATACATGTGAGTCTGGTTTATTTTGCTTATAAGTATATTTTCAAGTGGCATCCACATAAATATGAAGACTTTGGATTTATCATGCTTTATGGCTGAGTAATACTCCATTGTATAAAAATACCACATGTTTTTCAACCATTCCTCATATGACAGGCATCTTGGTTGTTTCCAGGATTTGCCTATCACAACTTGTGCTGCTGTAAACATAGGTTCACATATATCACTATGATATAACATTTTCACTTCTTCTGAGAAAATTCACAGTAGGGGGATAGCTGGCTTGAATGGGATTTCCAGTCCTAGTTTCTTAAGGAATCTCCACACTGATTTCCATAATGGTTACACCAGTTTACATTCCCATGAGCAGTGGAGAAGGGGTCCCTTTTCCCTATAGCCTCTCCAACATTTGTTGTTTATTGATTTCTTTATGATTCTGGGGTGAGATAGTATTTCCATATTGTTTTCATTTGTATTTAGCAGATGGCTGATGATATGGAGCATTTTTTCATATATTTATTCACTTCTTTAATTTCGTCTTCAGAGAAGTGTGTGTTTATCTCGAATGCCCGTTTCTGGATTGGGTCTTTAAATTTATGGGCCAGACCTTTGTCTGAGAGCTTATTGGTTAAGATTATTTCCAAGTTTGTGGGTTGTCTCAACAGTGAACCTGTGGTGCCCCTTTGTTGTGCCCCTGGCCCAGGGGGCACGGGGGAACACAGAAGCTCTTTCACACACTAGCCTTGACCTTGAACTGGATTTGGGGATCCCAAGAGTTGTTCTTACTCACTTGGTGGGCTTGGAGACGGGGGCTCCAGAAGGGTGGAATGGACCTGAGGGCATGTCAGAGTCTCGAGTGGTTTGTCTGGGTTTTGGTTGGGAGATGTCTGGCTGGTTCAGGGAATCAGGAAGTGATGCCATGCACTCACCCAGCCTGGGCTAGGCTGGGCTGGATCTAGGAGTCCAGAGAGCCTCCTAGAAGTTCTCATTCACGAGCTGCTGCTTGGGGGCGGGGGCTCTGGAGGTCCTCATGTCAGAGGCTGACCTGAGCTCGATCTGGGGATATCCAACCAGAGCAGGAGAGCACAGGAACTCACTCCCACACTCTCTGAGCCTGAGCTTGGACTGTATGGGAGTGATGGAGGTTTCCTGAAACAGCAGGGCAGAAAGGGTCCTGAGAAGTTAACGGAAGGTCTTGCTTACAGGGCTTGCCTGGGCTTGATCCAGGGAGATCCAATCAGTGAAGGGGAGTGCAGAAGTTCACCCAACACTCATTGGGCTTAATGGGAAGGGTGGAGGTTTCTCTCAATAGAGCGAGAGAATGGGGCATAAAGGGACCAGAGAATCTGAACATATTTTAATAAAAACAAACGTCATCCATGGCATAATCTCTGGTGAAAATAGCTATAAAAGGACATTATCTCAATTTGATAAAAGCCATCTATGCAAATCCATGGGAGACATCACATTAAATGAGGAGACGCTTCAAGTTCTTTTTCTGAAATCATACACAGGACAAGGATATCCACCGTCAACACTTAATGCTCAATATAGCACTGGAAACTTTAATCAGAACAATTAGGAAGTGGAAAGAATAAAACTGATATGCACAAAACCAAAGAAATTGCATCATCATTATTTGCAGGTACAATCCTATGTAGAGGAACCAGAGGATTTCAACAAACAGATGATTTCTGTAATCAACAACCCAGTTCAACAGTATAGCTTGTTATAAAATCAATGCAAAACAATCATTTGCTTCTTGTGTACCTATAACAAATTCATGAAAATTAAATGAGGAAAACAATAAAAGCATCAAGGAAAATTAAATCTTTGGAAAATAATGTAAACAAGGAAGTGAAAATTCTCTTAGTGAATAGTACAGTAGTAGACTGGGGAGATAGCTCAGTGGAATAAGTGCTTGCTTGGCAAGTGCAAAGTCCTAAGTTGGATAGCTGGTACTACCAAAAAAGAAAGTACAGTACTACCGGGGTTTTTTGATCCTGGTGTGCAGTGCCAGCCCAACCCCTGGGGCAGGTTGAGAAGGCAATTGAGACTGGGTGTTGTGGCATCACCTCTAATCCTAGTACTTGAGAGACTGAAAACAAGAGTATCATTAGAAGTCTGAGACTCTTTAGACCCTGTAATAAATAGACAAAAATTAAAAAAAAGAAAAGTACAGTACTTCGGACATCAGGACATGAAAGGACTTTCTTGTTTCAAGACAGACAGAAGCAACATTGTAAAAATTCCCTAAATTGACAGGCAGGCTTTTATATCTCAATTAAAATATGAACAGCATTCCTCACTGAATCAAAGAAAACAATCTTATAATTCATTTAGACATAGAAGTAACCCAAGAATAGCAAGAGCAATCCTAGTCAAAGCAGGAATCATACAATTTGAATTTCAAGTTTTATTTCAAACCTTTGGTTTTAAATACAGTGTGGTACTGCCACAGAGACAACTTGTGTATCAGCATAATAGAACAGGGAATGTAGAGATGACTCCACACATTTTCACCCACCTGATCTTTGACAAAGGAGCCAAGAGAAGAAGATATCCTCATTAGAAATGGTGCTTGGTGCTTGATGCTTGGAAAAACTGAGTACCCCACATGAAAGATTAAAGCTAAGACCATATCTCTCACTATACACTAAGCAAAAATCAAAGTGGGTCAGAGAATTAAGTATTAAAACAGAAGCACTAGGCTAAGCATTCTGAAACATGCCTTTATGCCTTGTACTTAGGAAACTGATGCAGAAAGATTGCCACGAGTTCAAGGCCAGCTGGAACAACATAGTGACAGGCTGTCTTAAGAAACTAAATCAGAGGGTCAGCCTGATAGATCAGCAGACTAAAGTACCTGCTTGGGCAGAGTGAAGCAGCCAGGGTTCCATCTCTGGTGTGCTGTACTGGCTCTGCCTGTGGGGCACACTGAGACAGAGATTGAGACTGGGCAAGGTCCCACATGTCTGTAATCACAGGGCTTGGGAGGCTGAAAACAGGAGGAGTCCAGTCTATATAGTGAGACCCTGTAGACCCTATAGATCCTGTCCTAAATACAGAAAAAAAAGAAAGAAAAGAAAGGAAATCAGGGGCCATAATATTAAGCTGAGCTGTAAATGGCTATGGTCGGCAACTTCTTCGAATAACTCACTATTGTTGTAGAATGCTGGACTGTGCTGGACTGTGGTGTCGAGTTCAAGCACCTAAGCTAGTTGAATGACAATGGAGTGCCCACCTTTGACAGGTGTAGATAAAGGAAGGGGTATAGAAAGAAAAAATCATGATTTGTGTGTATAGACAGTACAGTTGGGATAGATAATGCTGTGCTTCTACATAATCCTATGAAAGGCAAGATTTGTACTAATGGTGGTTGAACAGGATATTATGTTGGCTTCTAGTACTATGGTCATCCACTAGGAAAATAATTATTGAATTTTTGATATAATTAAGGTATAAAAAATAAGATAAGTAAGCAGCTACACTCTTAATTTACTGATAAGAGACATCTGCTAAAATAATATCTGTAAATATAATATCATGTATGCACCTTGTACGATACCAAAACATTATGAAAACAGTTTGCAATGTATTAATTTATTGAATCTGTATTGTTAAGGTGTCTTGAAAATGTCTGATTGATATTTGTGCTTCAATAAAATAAAAAA
>PVKA01033930.1:0-23909 GCA_004027165.1 Ctenomys sociabilis | reverse complement strand
TTTTTTTTTTTTTTTTTTTATTTTTTTTTTTATTTTTTTTTTTTTTTTGTCTTTTTGAGACAGGGTCTCACTATGCAGTTCAGACTGGCCTTAAGCTCACTTTGTAGCTCAGGCTGGTCTCGAACTCACAACAATCCTCCTGCCTCAGCCTCCCGAGTGCTGCGATTACAGGCATGCGCCACCATGCCCGGCTAGTATATGTAATTTTAAATTACTTTTCAGTGAGATTTTTTTTCTTTTTTTTTTTTTAAACTAGAGACATTTTCCCCAGTGTTTATACTACAGTTAATCTTAAGATTTCTGTCTTGGATTATATGTTTTTGCTAAGGATTCATATAGCACATTGTTTCAGAATCTTGTTGCCCTGCTTATAGATGCTGAGTCTGAAGTTCTAGGGTAGAATTCCTAGCTGTGGAGTTGAAGCCTGGGTCAGATAACCTGGGCTGAGCTTTTGAGGCCACCTCTCGAGTTGTGCTACACCAACTAACTGTATGTCTGTGTGCTTTGCATGTTTCTGTCTTTTTAGTCTAGTGGCAATACCTGTATATGTGAAACACAGTATCAGCTTTAAGGAGAACAGTTCTTGTGGCAGATTTGATATAACAATTGGACCAAAGCAGAACATGGGAAAAACTATTGAAGGAATTACAGTGACAGTTCACATGCCAAAAGTTGTGCTGAATATGAACCTGACTCCAACACAAGGCAGCTATACTTTTGATCCAGTCACCAAGGTACAGCCACTTCGAGTCAAGAGTGAGCAAGTGTTTCTGCAATCTACTTCATGTCGGGGGAGGGTTTGATATCTTGCTTAAAAAGTAAAGTTCCAATCAGCCCTAGAGAGCACACTGTCCTCTTACCACCAGCTTTGGAAGGAATCTTGTATCTGCTACTAAGTAGATGAGTAGAAGAGAGATGCACGCTGTTGTCTTTAATGGTGTGTAGTACTTGCCCATTGATAACCCAGAGACTGCGAATGAAGGACGTAAAATCTTTTTTTAAGAGAGAAAAATATGTGGATATAAGAAAATATGGTGGTTTTTTTCTCTACAAATTGATCCTTATGACCTGTTTTGTTTTTAACTTAAATATTCTTTCATACTCTTCCACAGGGGCTATTGGTAGGAAAGCTGCTTCCTCACCCTACCTACAAGTGCCTCTAGCAGTTTCAGAAAACTCTACAAAATGATTTTTCTCTTAGATTCATGTTCAAATAGAAAATATGGTTGTTTTCAATAGCAGAATCATTGAGCTGCCTAATATTTTAAAAGACTTAGTTTTAAATAGTCATAAGGGGCTAGGGAGATGGATCAGTGGAATAAGCGCTTCCCTGGCAAGCATAAGGGCCTGAGTTCAATCCCTGGTTCTGCCAAAAAAAAAAAAAAATTAAGTAAAGTCATAAGATGTTTAAGATGATTTATGCTGGTTCCTTAAGGATTGAAAGAACCGTCCTAGAGACCACATAAGACCAAGCAGGGGGAGTACCAGATCCTTAGGTTCTCTACACCAGCATCAGTTACGATTGCTTCACTTTCCTGCATCTATTGAGCACACACACACACAGTTCTTTTTGAACAAAGGATTCCATAGGTAAAGGGTTAAAAATACCAACATAAAATCCGGGTGTGCTAGTGCATACCTATAATTCTAAGGCTTGGGAACTGAAGCAGGATTGCAAGGCCAGCCTAGGCTATGTAAGTTAAAGGCCAGTCTGGTCTACAGAGAGAGTTTATGGTCAGCTTGGTCTAATAGACCAAAAAAAAGTGTAGTGCAACACTCTTGGAAGCTGAGACAGGAATATAACAAAATCTAGCCCAGCCTCATCAACTTAATGAGACCTTGTGTTGAAAAATAAAAAGAGGGGTCACAGAGATAGCAGTCTAAGCACCTACCTAGGCAAGCTCAAGGACCCAGGGTCAATCCCTTGCTGGCCCTGCCCCTGGGCATGCCAAGCCTCTGAGACCAGGAGTGGAGCCAGCATGGTGGTACACACCTGTAATCCCATTGGTGAGGAGGCTGAAACAGGATCACTACGAATCCAAGCTACATAGTGAGATCCTGTACCAAATACATTAAAAAATGAGGGCCAGGGAGATGGCTCAGTGGAATAAGCACTTCCCTGGCAAGTGCAAGGGCTTGAGTTCAGTCCCTGGTTTAGCCAAGTATGTTAAAAAATGAATAAAGAAGGCTGTGGATGGCTTGGAGTGTGGGGTGATATCCTCATTGTGCAGAAAATAGGAGTAGATATGTCATAAAGGTAAGACAATGGGAAGAGTATTTTCAGCTTGCACTCATACCCTTAGGTTCAAATCCTATCCTTTCCTGTAACTACGTGTGTGATCTTGAGCAAGTCATGTGATATGTGTAAATAGAAAGAAAACAAAATCTACCTCCCAGGCCTGTATGAGATAGCATGAATTGGCTAAGGCTAGTGCTGTATTCAGAAGTAAACACTTATTCGCTATCATTACTCCCCACTGAGAGTCACAGATTTAATTAATGGTAAGATCCTTATGGATACCAGGTCTCTTGCTTAGAAGACACTGTTTATTCTGGATGAAAGTTTATGTTGTTTTTGAACCTTATCTTTGAGCATTTGTCTTTAACAAATGGTTCAAATTCTTTTCTGTCTTTTTAAGGTACTAACATGGGATGTGGGGAAAATTACTCCACAAAAGCTCCCAAGTCTTAAAGGACTGGTAAATTTGCAGTCTGGAGCACCCAAACCAGAAGAAAATCCGAGCCTCAACATACAGTTCAAGATCCAGCAGCTTGCTATTTCAGGTAAGGAATGTTTGGCTTGGGCTTAGGGTAATTGAGTTTTACTAGGCTGTGTCATTAAAAGAGTAACGGCCATTTCTACTCCAGAAAGAGCAGCAGGTCCAGTTTGTCTTTTACACAGTGCTATGGGACCGGAGGACTTTAAGAACACCTTATTCCACACAGTGTCACTTACTCCCCACATTAGTTTGTTTTATTTAGTGGTACCAGGGATTGAACCTTGCACTTGCCAGGCAGGTTTATACCTCTGAGCTATCTTCCCAGCTCCACCCTCATTTAAATGCCAAAACGGAGTCATTCCTATTCAGAGAAAATAAAACTAGCTTTAACAAATAGGCTTTGCACACGTGGGCATCTTAACAGCGTAGTCTGCAGTGTAATAATTCATGAATGGTACAAGGGACACTGGTTAAGGTCAGATTTACAACATACTGTATTCTCATCAGGATAATAATTTGTTTCATTCTTTCTTGACACAGGTTTGAAAGTGAACCGTCTGGACATGTATGGGGAGAAATATAAGCCATTTAAAGGAGTCAAATATGTCACAAAAGCTGGAAAGTTCCAAGTGAGGACATGAGAAGAGGCCACAATTCCTCGAGATCAGTTTGTTTTCCAAGTGTCATTACAATGTATTACTGTTAGGTACCAAGTGGGTGGGAATACATATTCTCCTTAAAGCATTTATGTCTAGCTATACACCACTAACAAAGGTTGCTTAGTAATCAAAACTAGGGTTCTTAAGGAACTTAAAGCTAAGGAAACTTTTCTAATGACTTAGCTTATTTTATACCTTACACTTAGGAGGATTTTGGAGATGATTTCTTGAAAAGGGGGCAGGGAGTACCCACTGGATGCTGCACACCATAAGGGCAGAAGGCTACAATGGCATCCTCTCTCCTAAAGCAAGTAAACTGGGCTCGTCCAGCAGGAAGTCTTAATTTGTGATGTGTCAGGTGCAGCCAACTGTCATACCTTCTGACTATAGCCATCCCAAACAGTACTATCCTAATGAAATCCCCTCACCCCAAGAAGTTTACAGAAAACTGCCTCTTCAAGTGTTTGCCTTATTCAGCTTTTCACTTGTGCCATTAAGCAAGCACTGTAGCAAAAGCCACTTCCATATGGCCCTGGCAGGGAGTACTACTACTCCATGCTCCATCCTCACTGTACTTGGTATTGTATTTTTTATAAATAAGATTTTTATGTAAAAGCTCAGATTTTGATTTACAAGGAACTTGCTGCAGTAAATACCATCTCAAGTTTGTGCCACCAGTTCAGCTGTTAGATAGCACAGTAAAAAATCATTTGTATCAAAGGGGCAAATGCTTTATAAAGGTAATAAAAGGGAATACTACTTCTGCTTCTAAGAAGTTATTGCAAGCACAAGTGTTTTGTGCTGTTAAGCAAATTAAAGTAGTAAAAGAGAAACCTTAGTCATTCTCGTGTTTGTAATGCTTTATCCAGCATCACCATCAGCCTGCCTCATGCACTCTAGTTCAGCACAAGGCAGAAAGCATCTGCCTCCCTGTCATGAGTATTTTTTTTTGTAACTTTTTATCTCTTTTGTTTTCTTAAAGGGTTGAATTTGTCTGCATCTTTTTTCTTTAGAGGAAGATGTTTCATATTGTATGCATATCAAAGCTCTGATAGATTTCTTTCTAAAACTATTGTCAAAACTGTAACTGCAGTACTTAAATGTCTCCACCATCCTGACAAGTACATCAAAAAACATTAGGTTAAGTCAGAAACAGCAGCATTTATGATACCATATTGATCATTATGTTTGGAACATCAACCTATAGTAGAATCATTTCATGCAGTTTATTGGCTTGGTAGTTTTTACCCGGATACTTTGCCTCACTAGGCTTAAAGAAATGGAGGAAGGCTGAAGGTTATAATCTAGGTGCTTATGGTTTCTATTTCTTCTTGTTCTTAAGATGCTTATTTTAATTGTTCCATTCTTTCTACTCTCATTCTTCTTAACATAAAACTTTCCCCTTATCTCTTGCACTTGTCCCAGTTACTAGTGGTAGGTACATCCATTTTAGGGTTCCAGTCTTACCTTTGCTTGCCTTAGGTATTCAGAATGAAAAGTATTCTGCCCTTCATCTGCTAAGAATAGCAACTTTGCCCGTGTGGCACGTGAGTACAATCCCTACACTTGGGGGAGCTGAGTCCAGAATATTATAAGTTTGAGACAAACTTAAAATCTTCCCCCTGTGCTATCTTTTCTTATATCCAAGTAGAATGTATGTCAAGAGCCCTTTGCCTCTAGCAGTTTCTGCTAACACATCCAAATATACTGTTTCCTTTTACAATTAAATTATTATATTTATTGATTTCATAGAGTAATAAATCCTCTCTAGCTCTGGCTATATTGTCAATAAAAAGATGTAAGCAACAAGTTGGCTTTTCTTTCTTAAGTTTTAACTGTTGATTAGAACATTCTCAGATGGGCAAGGCTTTGTGTAAGAAAAAAGCTGAATATGATCAAATTTTCTGTGTTGTACAAGCATTTGAGAGTGCTCCTTTCACTTTAAACATCAGCCTTCTAGCCCCAAATTCTTAAGGGAGTATATTCTAACAGCACATAAATAGGTGCTTATTTTCTCTATGAAGAAATCTCCATTTTATTCAAAAGGCTTTCATGTGATACATTCATTCCTTGAATGGTGCTACAGAAGAATGCTTGGAATATGCTAGACTTTCTGTCCTTAAAGGTATGATCTGTCAGAATAACCAACTATAATGCAGTAGAAAGGCATCTTCAGTACAGCGAGTAACAACACGGAGGCAGTGTTAAGAGGTTGCTCAGCTAATTGAGCAGCCTTGGACATTTCCCTTGAATCCATGCAGGCTGGAATCTGCTTGATGTTGGAAATTTCTTGGTTAATGATACTTAATTCTTTCTGACCTAGAAGACCAGGCAAAGACAGCTGAAGTCCTAGCCATACCCAAGCCTTCTCTATCCATATGCATCTTGCTCCTCTGCTTTAGGGCTTCCTTGAGCAAGAGTATAGCCCCAAAAGTTAGCTGCCTACCTCAAAGCCTCGGCGGGTCCCAGATAGGTTTACTGTCATTCTCTATTAGGTTATACGATATAAACAAAAGGATTGTGCTACTCTTGTGTGTTTAACAAATTCAGCCAGGGAGATGACTCAGTGGAATAAGCGCTTCCCTGGCAAGTGCAAGGGCTTGAGTTCAGTCCCCAGTTCCACAAAAAAATAAAATAAAATAAATAAATAAATAAAAATTCAGCCTCTTAGGGGATAATGATGGTCACCACTAATAGCTAGAATCTTCTGAAACAAAAGACTGTCTTGGCCGGGCGTGGTGGCGCATGCCTGTAATCCCAGCACTCGGGAGGCTGAGGCAGGAGGATTGTGGTGAGTTTGAGACCAGCCTGAGCTACAAAGTGAGTTTAAGGTCAGCCTGAACTGCATAGTGAGACCCTGTCTCAAAAAGACAAAAAAAAAAAAAAAAAAAAAAAGACTGTCTCATCCAGGGACGAGCCACATCATCTGGCTGCTTTGTTACCCTTGCCATTTCTATTGTATAATCCCCAGTTATACAGATCCTTGTTAAGTAAACAAACTTTACATACTGTCAATTTCTATTTCCTCCAAAATCCTCATCTAAGTTTTTTTTCTAAAATAATATACCCATCATTTGGAGCATTATTTATACAAATGCATTTTATTGTTTTAAACAGAACAAGGAGCCAGAAAATATTTGCATATAACAAAACCTAGCTTATAAATGTTTGTTTGTAGTGGTAAAATCTCAAATCGTTTAGGGATTATTGTTTTAATTTTAATTTTTTTTTTTTTTTTACTTTACTGTGTCTTCCATTGCTATTGGAGAAAAGTACATCTGACATAAAAGTAAACCAGTGTCTCAAAACACTGGGAGAACCTTGAAAGCAAATATGATTTTTCTTATTTCTGCTAAGTAATCTTTAGTAAAACAAAAATTGATCTTTGGCATAGATTCATTCATTAAAGGCATTAGTATTGCATTTTTATCAGGTAAGCAGCTATTACAAATATGCTAAGGTGAGAGGCTTGAAAATAATCTTTCATCAGTTAAAAGGAAATACAGGAAGCCTGAGTGTACAGGACCAACTTACAAGAAGCTTATATATTTGATGTTGGAATCTAACACACACACATTGGGGATAAGAAGGAAGGACATTTAGATAAGAGGTCTTACTCTTTTCTTCATCTTGTTCTGGATTTGTAAAGAAACTATTTTATATACTGGGGAATGCTTCAACAGCAGTGCAGAAATAGAAAAGGTTGCCTTCTCTCTCACTTTGCTCAATAGGGAACTTTCTGTGGTGATGGTTAAACATTATGCTTATTACTCTCTTACTCAGTTTCATTTAGGAGAGTTACATGGGCCTGAATATATGTGGTTGAAAAGAGGTAGGAATTAGAGGAGGACTTCCCCAGCAGCACCCAAATTTAGTCTGCAATCACCCCTGTCCCTTAAGTATCCTTCAGACAGTCTGACCTTCCCATTAAATAATCTTAGGTGGCAAGCGTAATTTTTAGGACTCAGTTTCAAAAACAAGATGAAAAGGATCTTATGTTCAAAAATTGCAGATGAAGCCAGGCACAGTGGTGCACACCTATTAGTCCCAGCTCCTGGGAATCTGAGGTATGATGATCGCTTGAGCTGGAATTCATGATCAGTCTGGGCAACAAAGGAGACCCCATCTCAAAAAAAATTACAGATGAACACACACCTACATATCTTTAAAATCTTGTTTAGGAAAGGTATAGGAGAATACAAAAGCCAGGAGACATGATTTGGTTAAAAAGTAAATGCAGCATTTCAGCTCAGAACAAGTAAGAGCTAAGAACAATGTTAAGGCCTCCACACAGATCTCTGCAGGCAGTGACAAAGCATGGACCGCCTGGGCATGGCCCTGCTGGGAGGGGAGGCAGGGCCACACCTAAGCCACTCTGCCCCTCTAGTGGCAGAGAGCACCAGGATACACAGTGTGTTTGTGGGGCGTTACCTTGGCAGGCTGAGGCAGGACTTGGGACGAGAGGCTTCCCTAACACAGACATTGCTCCGGGTAATCATAAAGACAGAGTCAAGTGATTTCCTCCTGATGGTGGAAGTTGGTTTCATTCTATTGGACACCAGGATTAAATTGGGAAGGGCAAGAAACAGGCTGGGGTTCCCCAAAGGCTACCTTTTTCTGCAGCAGCAAAGCTTTTGAAAAGGGCCCAGGTAGCACAACAGCCCAGGGAAGGTGGGCAGGGTCAGCAGCAACAAGGAAAGCCCAAAACAATTTGCAGAGGCACAGTGATTTTCCTAACTAACTTGCTTGGGCCCTGGGTCTTAGGAGCCTGAAGAAGGTGGGGGGTGGCGAGAGGGCAGTGTCCCCTAGGGAATGGGCAGAGCATGGTGTCTGGCTAGTGTTCACACTTGAATTCTGAGCTTATGTGAAGTCATGGCTAGAGACCCAGCCCTCCTACTGGGACAGAGTGCATGAGTATAACTGTGTTTGAGAATACAGGGTTTATATGAAGATACATTTCAAAGTGTCCATGACAAAAGAATATAATGTTTTAAAGAGGCCCCCTTTCCTTCCCAATACATGAGGCCAGGATGGAGCTTTCAAACCCCAACATTTCTGGGTCACTCCTGGAACTTAGATTGTGCTCCTCTTCAGTAGGGGTTTCTGTACCAGCAGGAGGTATGCTCGGTGCCTATTGGTACCAGGGAGTCTTCCTGACCCAGCGCAGGGTAAATCCAGCATCTGTTCGGATTTTGATTGAAGCAGCTTCTGCCTCTCGTACAGTTTCCTTCACAGACTGCATGAGGTTCTGGGCATTGTGAACCAGCATCTCTGTGGCCTGTTAATAAAAAAAGAACCCCAGTTATTATAGTCCCTGAGGAAGTCCTGTCTCCAAAGCAGAAGTAAGCCAGAGCAGACTGTGGTTAGCCCCACTTTCCTCTGCAGCCATGCCTGTTCAAATTAATGGAAGTTTAGCTGTACCACCAAAACTAGACCATCGCTGTTTGTGAACTGTGCCCTCTCTATACTCTTCCCTGATATTCAGACGGGTTCCTCCCTCAGATTTTTGCTCTACCTGAAAGATTGTTTCCACAGGGATCCTACAATTTCCCTACTGTGTCACCTTGGTGAGGCCTTCCCTATATTGTAAGTCACAATCTGCTTTTCAAACTCCCAGAATCACTCATCTCTAGTTCTTTCTTCATTTTTCTCCTTATATTTCATCATCACTTACTTAGTTTATAGGGTTAATTTTGTTTTTTTCCTAAAACTGGTGGCAGTCTTCCTGCTTCAGTCTTCTCAGTGCTGGGATCACAGGTGTGCACTATGGCACCAGCCATGATCACTAATCGATACACTACACCTTTATTTAGATTAGGGGCTATGTTTATTTGTCTCCATTCTATGAGTTTTACTTCAGTGTTCAGGACAGTGCCTGCTACAGAAGAAACATTTAATAAATATTAATGAATGAAGAAAAAAAAACCTACCAAGCAACTACCTTAAAAGGTAGTTTTAGTACAGGATCTCACCCCACAGATCAAATTCCTAATGATCCTGTTTTTAGCCTCCCAAGCACTGGGATTACAAGTGTGTGACATCACACCCAGTCTCAATTGCCTTCTCAGCACACCCTGGGAGCAGGGCCAGCACCATACACTGGGGATCGAACCACAGTCCCTGCAGCATCTGCCTAATCATGTGCTTTAATCTACTGAGCTATCTGACTGGTCCTCAGCTAACTACCTTTTAAATCTGTCATCTAAATTACCTTATGAATGGTAATAAAATTAAGGGCCAGGGAGATGGCTCAGTGGAATAAACGCTTCCCTGACAAGCACAAGGGCCTGAGTTCAATCCATGGTTCCGCCAAAAAAAAAATTACTTTTCCAAACAAAGGACTAGAATCTTTGGTATGGTAGTAATAGGAGGTCTTAGAAGTTAATGATTCTTTAATTCAATAATTCTTTTGGTTGAGGTTGTGTTTTTTTGTTTTTTGAGACAAAATATCACTCTGCAGTTCAGGTTGGCCTTGAACTCACAGTGATCCTCCTGCCTCAGATACCTGAGTGCTGGAATTACAGGTATATACCACCATGCCCAGCTGGTTTGGAGTTTTGTGTTGCATTTTTTTTTTTGGGGGGGGGTGGAGGTGGGGACAGGATTCTCACTTCTGTAGTTCAGGCTTCCCTCAAACTATAGCAATCCTGCCTCAGCCTCCTGAGTGCTAGGAATTATAGGCGTGTGCCACTGTATCTTCTAACCCAGTAATTCCTAATTTTTGATTCATAGATCCTTTGAGGATTTAATGAAGTATTTAGGGTTGAGAGTTTAATGATTTTTCTCTCCAGAAAAATCTTCATATGCATACATTTGTACTTAAAACTTCATAGTTTCCAGGTTCTGAGAGAAATAACTGGCCTAAAATTCAACATCAGTTAATTCTTTTCATTTGTTAACAAAGGGACTGAGGCCCAGAAAGGTATGGAGCCTTGTCAACCAAGCTCACACAATAAAGTCAGGACTCAATACTAATGACTTACAACTAAAGCCAGGCCTGGTGGCACACATCTGTAATCCTAGCATCAGCAGGCTGAGATGGAGATCACAAGTCTGAGGCAAGTTACACAGCAAGTTCAGATGTGTCCAGACCACTTGTAAGATCCTGTCTCAACAAAACAAGCCCAACTTCTGACTTGCAGTCCTGTGTTGATTCCATTCTTTCACGTTGTCACTCTCTTATCTTTATTTAATGGAACATTTATATATTCCTAAGCTGCATTTCTATTGTTCAACTATGTGATTAGGCCTGAGCCTCTGGATTGTTTTCCTTTCTTTCCCAATTTTCCCAATTTTGGGCAAAAGAAATAGGAATGCAGATACCCAAACTCTGCTTAGAATGCATGGAAGTCAGGGATAACAGTGAGGCTGAGGTAGAAGCTAGAGTGATGGCACCAGAAATAACGTTCCCTCCACAGTGCTCTTAACCTTTGCTTCCTGGTGTACAGAACAAAGAAATTATTTCAGTGCCTTGAGTGAGTGAAGGGATTGTGTCCATAATTCACTTAAGCTGTGTAGCTTTAATACAGTGCCTCACACAGACTCCCTATCTGTCTTATCTGAGCTGTCAACAAAAATGAACTTTCACAAGAAAGCACAGAGAAGGAAGATCATGACAGGAAAGAGCATTCAGGAGAGTTTTCTGAAAGACCTGGGCCTCTATTCCACGAGAGAGAGAGAGAAAGAGAGAGAGAGAGAGAGAGAGAGAAAGAGAGAGAGAGAGAGAGAGAGAGAGAGAGAGAGAGAGAAACAGAAACAGAGACTCAAGAAATGGTTGTTAATGTACATGCAAAAACAAAGTACATGCAAGAGGCCTTCTGTAAGAGAACCCTCCACCATCTTTAATTCTACCTCTGTCAAAAACACAAGGAAAATCAAGAGAAGCACCTCCTTGAACAGCTAATTCAGTCTCACCACAGACCCCTTCACCTTTTGTCCCTGAACTTCCTGTACTAGTTGTCCCCTTGAGGGTGGAAATCACTTAGAGCTGGGAAGCAGGCTTTCTCAGCAGCTAAAAAGAGCAGATAGTGAACAGGCACTGGAGGCTCGGAGAGCCAAATCTATTCCCCACAGGAAGAGAATGGAGCAGATTCCAGGGTGCCACACTGTATCAGATACTTGGCCTCCTTATACCTCAGTGTCCTTTCTGTAAAATGATGTAAGTTGCATAAGCACCTCACTTCTGGTCCCAAATTTCTGATGCATCTCTCCCACACAGATTTTCCTCCTACAGTAAGATTCTTGAGCACATCCAATACACCAAACACTTGATTCAGAAGTAAAATATCCCTAAATTAAACCACACAGAAGCTGCTGGCAAGAAGTCCCATGCAGGAGGCACATACCTGCTCGGACTCCTCATCACTGATGTTGGTCCGGCCCAGCATAGTGGCCTTCACCGTGGACAGGATTTTGAGCTGGGTGCTTATGGTCGGGATCCGTTCACACACCTGAAGAGCAAGTTTACATTAGTGCGTGTCCATGCCTGCATGCTCCTTGAAGCGGAGAGCACTCACTCACTCCGCAGTACAAATACGCTTGTTTATCCCTCAGGGCAGTACAGTCCGGAAATGGGAGCAGATACTTTATGGGATTAGAATGTAAACTTTGGTTCCATCTTTCCCCAATATGTCTCTTTCTGCTATTTTTTTCCCGATTGCCTGTTCCTCCCCTACTAGGCACAGTTGTCTCTCTGCTGCTGTTCTCTCTCAAATCCCTCCCACTCAGTCTCCCCTCCCTCTGAGCTGGGTGCCCACAATCCCCTGATCCCTCCTTCCCTCTCTCTCCAAGTACCATACCTGCAAGAGGTTGGTTCTAATCCGCTTATCTGTACACTGCTTGGCAACCTCCTTGGCCAGCCGAGTCACTTCATCTGAGGCCTTGGCAATGTCCTTGGCACACTGGATGAGTGCCCGCTTGGTGCCGCTGCCACCTCTCACCAGCCGAGACATCTCAGCCATTAGCAGAGCCATGCGCTTGGCTGCTGCAATGATATCATTGCCCTGGAAAGAGGCAAAGAGATGATGTGAGCCGTGTCCATGTTCTGGCCCTGTTAAGGAAGGACACAGAAAGGCCAGAGAGAAGCCTGCTACTCTTAACAGCCCTCTGAAAGGGTGAGAAGATTAAAGGACTGTTCTTGAAGGACAGCAATGGAAAAATAAGAACGAGGCAGGGCACTGACCCCAGCACTCAGCGAGAGAGAGAATCTCCTGACCGAAGAAACGGAAGACCTGGAGGTGAGTCGGTAACGTGCATTCAGAGCACAACACTGAACAAGCACTTCAGCATCTCCAGGTTAATTGTGTCAATGACAGGGCTGAGGAGCTGGTTAAACAGGCATTGTCAATGCTGTAAGAGGGGAGAAAGCAGCAGGGCTGGCCATGGAGGAGCCATTCTAGATGTGAAAATCCTACTCATCCTCCTTGGTGCAGACAGCAGCCAAGAACTCTAGAATTTAAAATCCCAAGATACTATCCTCAGCCTGAGTTAGAAAATAAAAGAGGGGCATGTTATCTTCATTTTTCACATGCAAAAAGGTCAAGAATCAATTCCACAGTCCCCTTAGCTAATCGCAACCTTCCAATTAAAGGAAAGGGGCTAAGAAGATACATGGGAAGAAGGAAAAAAAATACAAATTACAAGTCAGGCTATAGACAGAACCACTGCTCTAATGGCAGTTTATCTTAAACTCTCATGGCTCATAATCTAGAAACAGACACATAATTTATTGTATGTTCATAGCGACCTAACATTATAGCAACTGCTGTCTTAAGACTACCTCAAAGGCCAAGCCCTGCTCATTTCTCTCCTGATGCTTCGCAGTGCAGTTTCTCTCCAGTACCGTGAGGTATACACGAGCCATGTTGTCGCAGGGCATTCCACAGACACTGTAAAGCTGCAATCATTTATGCTGGAAGGTGTGTGAGGTCTCAGGCAATGAACTGAGGGCTGGAGGGAACACAGGTGTAGGAAGAAGCCCTGAGGTGAGAGGTGTGTTAGATAAAGCCCTCTTTGACACGTAGACCTGGGATTGTTCAGGATTTCATGGCTTTGGTTAGAATACAGCATATTGCCACAAGGTTAGTTGTTACCCATCACTCTTGGCACCCTTTGGTCTTATAACATGCCACCTTCAAGGGGAAAAAAAGTGATCACTCCCACCATCTTCTCTCCCAGCTAGCATCAGTTCAGTCCCCAAGGCCAAGCTCTGCTATTGCCTGTCCTGTGGCCTTGAGTATTGGGTTTTCCATTCCCACCCCCTCCCCTAGGGACACCTGAACAAGCAGTCAGTAAAGCCATCCCTGTGGTCATTATCTGCCACACAACCCAGTGCCGGCAGCAAGCAGTCTCTCCAGAGACTCTACTATCTGAAGCTGTTTCTCACCCTCATCAGCTGGGCTGGAGCCATCAGTGAGAGGCCAGTAGAGGCCAGACAAAGCTCAATGGTCAGGCCAGGTGACCTCTTAGTAGCCTACCATGGCTCCTGACCTAGAAGTCAGTGAGATGCATCCACAGCTTTCCAAGAGGCTTAAAGTTCCAACAGTAGCCACAATGTTGGTAAGAAAAGGAATCCTTTCAAAAAGGGACCCCATTTCTCTTTATCCCTCAAAACATAAATGCAATCCAATTAATCTAGCATTAGCAGACCTATCAAAACTTGTGAAGCCAGTCCTATCAACAAGTGCATACAGACAGACGACCGCCCTGCTCAGACTCACAGGACCCGCACAGACCATGAGTGATGCAATGTGTCAAGGCTGCACATGGCTGGATGCATTTGGAGCAGCCCCCAACTGGGGGTGCTATCAGTACCTTACTAGACCACTTGGTAGCTTCCCGATGCAAGGACTGAGCCGCGGCTAGAATGGGCTGGTTGACCGGCTGATTGGATGGCATTAACAGCAGCTCAGGTTCGTAATCGTCTTCCATGTCAGAGGGGACAGGGAACCCAACAGCATCAGCCGCATCTGCCTCAGCTACAACTCCTATACCCACCTCAGCGGCTGGGATACCCGGCTTTGTTGATGGCGAGAAGGATGAGAAACAGGGACAGTGTTAGTAAGAGCAGTAGGACCTTGGAAATGGAGCTTCAGTTTGTTTAGTAACCAAAGCTTTCCTGGGTTGGGAAAGAATACAGCATACTCTCCAGGAGGCAGACGTACCAAGGTCCACAGAAGGAGAACCCATACTCCAACAGCACTCAGTGCAAGCTACCCTATGACACATGAAGTACAGGAACCTGCTCCACTAGCAGAGTGTTCCGGGGAAATATTCACAAGTGGCATTCATTTTTATATACTTAATTGCAAAATTAAACTTGACAAGGATAATTCTCATGTTAGAATACTTTTGAGGAGTCCAACAAGCAAATAATAATTACCTTTACAGGAATCCAGAGGGGGAAAGTAAATACAGCCATAGAAGTTACTTTGAATAGAACCAAGTGAATACCCTGCTAGGTCATATGTATGAGTCACTTTTACATTTTCTTGGGACACAGGAAGTGACACTTGGCTCAGTAGCTGCCAAACACAGATTATTTCTTTTAAGAATTAAAGTGCCAGACATAAAAATTATATATCCAAGGCAACATACAGGAAGCCAGGAGAGAGGCAGAAAAACCAACAGTGGTGGATAAAGAGGATTTATCAAGTACCCGGTAAGCACTGAGTCATAAGGAGCCTCAAGATACCTTGTCTCCCCTCCCATCACGGACAGCCACACATGACCAGCTCTCTCTGCCCTCTAAATCTTCAGGGACAGTTTTCATACTATCTTACTGTACTCATTGCTAAGACCAACCCAAAAGCTTATTAGACTGGAGGACACCCTCAATCTTTCTTCTGTTTCATCCCAAACCACTCATCTAGTTCACAGAATGAATGATGCACAAACCTGGCAGATGACTGAGGAGAAATTTAGCAGAGCCCAAAATGGCTGTGTACAAGAGAATAGGAACCATGAGGGAAAGAACAGGAATTACGTACTAAAGGTGGGGATTATAAAAGGGCAGAGAAGCAGATAGAGACCGGGTTCTGAAAATAGGCTGGGATGCAGAGAAAAAGAACTGCCTCAGTGAATCCAAACCACTTACATGAAGAGTGATCAATGTAGGTTCCTTGCACCAAACATCAGTAACCAAAAGGGAGTAGGAAGTTACATGAAACTTTGCTATCACTCCTGAAATACAAACCTTGCTTCTAAGTGACAATGGAGCTGGAGTAACCAAGGCCAACAAGTACCATCTAAATCCTCTCCAACCTTTCCTCAACCAAGACTTATCCCCAGTGCTAGCAAAGACCCCACTGCTGCCATGATTCAGAATGACAAGGTATACAGAGACGCACACATTGACAAGCAAACACAGTCATTCCCCCACCCACACTCTGTTCAAGTAGCTCCTGACATCACACAGAGCAAACTCAGCACGTCGCTGATTCACTAAATAACTCAGCCAAGGACTTGTGGACACAAACAGCAGAATGGGGCAAACAGGTAGGCCAATACTATCTACTCCTTTTAAAGTTTATAACATATAGTTTGTGTTCCACTGCACAATGTATCTGGGTTTGTTGTAATGAAATTTATATTTCCTTTAAAAGCAATCATCACAGACACCTCTACTTTCCTACACTATGCATGTGCAATGGGACTCTGCCACAGGTCCCAGGGGTATGCATGTCCCCGCTGAAGAGATACCATAATAAATAATTCCACAGCTCAGGTTCAGCACCAGCAACATCTCCATTCCTTCTTGAAACCTGGGCTCACAGCTAAAACTCAGGGAAAACACATGGTTAAAAATCAAAGTTAAATAAAAAAAAAAAAAACCTCAAGGTCAAGTTCCTAGCATGGAAAAGAAATATCCAAGACCAGCTGCAGGTGTAGACAGTTCTTGGGGAGTTGCGTTCGACACAAGAACCTAAAGGCATTCTAGATATGAAAAAAATAAAGGTGAATAGAAAGTGGAAATAAAGATCTATTATTGTGTTAGAAACAATTTAGAACTAAATAACTCCATTTCATTGCATGGTTAGCAGTAATATTTTAGTCTTATCGAGAAAATCTACCACAACTTTTCATCATCTGGGGAAATAGAGGCAAAAGTTATTCACAGGATGTGACTAATAATTTTGGATGCCCAGCATCCACATTTTTAACAACACATTAATATTTACACTTTCAGATCCATTGAGTTAGAGTTAGCCTGGAGTTGTCCTGAGTTGAGAGGCAGGCTGACTGTGAGAAAGGACAAAGGCATGGCTTCTAAGACACCAATCTACCTGCTTCTAGTAAAAACTAGAAGGAAAATATAGACCTTTCACCTAGCGGTAGCCAAGCCCACAAAAGATAGTTCCATATGCAGTGTTCTGGCAGCAGCAGAACACCTAAAAACATTCAGCAAGCCAGACATAGTGGCACATGCCTGAAATCCTAGCACTCAGGAGGATCACTGAGAGTTCAAGGCCAGCCTGAACTACAGAGTGAGACCTTGTCTTAAAAAGAAAAAAGGTTAATTAATTAAATAAAAATAAATGTTCAACAGTCCTAAGAATGATAAGCAAAAAAAAAAAAATTTTTTTTCAGAACCGGGGATTGAACTCAGGCCCTTGCACTTGCCAGGGAAGCGTTTATTCTACTGAGCCATCTCCCCGGCCCTGCAATTTCTAAAAGATCCCAATTGTCTAGCATCTGCTTAGCTATTACTCTAATGGACAAAGACGAAAGGTACTCCTTCTCCAATCATAGAGAGCCCAGCTCTTGCATTTGTTGCAAGGACAAGCTCTACATACCAGAAATGTCTCACTAATGTCCAGGTAAAAGGAGAAACATGCTATTGGCAACACAGGAACCGAAGTGGAGAAAAAGGGTCACTCCAAATAGAAGCTTCTTCCTGGGCTATGCGCATCATTTGCCATTCTTTCTGAGAAGATATCTTTTCTCAACAAGAAAAGCCTCATTGCTTACCTTGCTGGACCATTTGCGAGCTTCATCATGGAGCTGCCTGGCTGCCATCATCATGGGCTGGTTAATCACCTCCCCGGCTTTCTGCTCTGGGAACTCTTCATCCTTCTCCTCTGGAGGGGGAGGCCTGGGTGGAGGGACCTCACCCTCAGGCAGAGGTGGTTTGGGAGGAGCAAGCTCATCTGTTAGCTAATAAAAGAATAAGCAGGTTATAAGTGAAGCCTGAAGAACTCCCTTCTAGAATTCTTCCCTCCCTCTGAAAACCATTTCTAGGAAAGCCACCCACGTTGACAACATGTAAGGCCACCCACACTGAGCCCCAAGGACCATCTGCTGCAATCTCAACAGAAGTATATTTCTTCCTTCACATAAGCCAGTATTACTAAGTTAAGCATATCCAGGGAGGCACACACAGTACTATAAGATCAAGGATTCCCAAAGACAATCCCTAAACAGGTGAATTCTGGTTTGGATTCTACTGAACAACTTCCCAATTAGACCTCAGGCTCTTCGTCTGTCAAAGGCCACTAAAATCCTGCTTCTACTTATCATCTGAGAAACCATCCCTCTGACTCTAACTTTACATTGAGACCCCAATTGGGGGTTCAAATTTGGGGGGACTAGAGAAGCTTCAATTCCTAATTATGTACCCAAGGACCCAATTTTTGTCCTTGACTAACCTAATATATTTTATTGAACATTACATGAGGGGCCAGGGAGATGGCTCAGTAGAATAAGCACTTGCCTGGCAAACACAAAGGCCTGAGTTCAATCCCTGGTTCCACAAAAAAAATAATAATAAAATTAAATGAGAAAATCAAATTATTGCCTTAATAAATTACTCCTTGTATCAACACATTTATAATACTGTTAGTTAGAATACCTACAGGTAATTCTCTTTCTGTTTATAGGATTCATATCTGCAAGATATGCCCAGCTGGTTTCCTCCTAAACCATGAAAAACATTCATGGTCTCTTTAATGGGTGAAGGGATCAAAAGATTTTCAGTTACAGTTAAGTAGAAACAAATTTTTAAAGCAATGTGTTACTAGGGCCAGAGATACAGCTTAGCAGCACAGCACATGCCTGGTAAACACAAGGTCCTGAGTCCAATTCCCGGTTAAAACAAACAAACCAGAATATAACATGTTACTTTTGTTACTAGAAAAGTAGAACAGAAAAAACAAAAAGAAAATTCCTACACATGATTCCAACCACCTTCATTTTACCATTATCAACTGGGAACACATAAAATACCCTCTCCAGAGGCTGTGCAAATAAATCATTTACCACCACTCATTACCTCCGCACTTACCAGAGCCAGCTCCTCCGCACCAGAGACATCTCTCACTACAGACAATCACACAGATACCCTCCTACCTGCACATGGGAGCTTCAGTGTGACTGCACTGGACTCAAGAAGGAAAATCAAAGATCTGCCTCTAACTACACTTCCAAACCCCTGGTTCTTTAAGCACTAAAGCATAGCCCACCTCTTCCTCGCTACAGCCTCAACACCCTGCTGCTCAATTTGCCCCATCTCTCTGGATTTACTTACACGGAGCTGTTCTAGGTCTGGTGGAGGAGGCGGGAAGTCAGGCTCCTGAGGCTGGAAGGCTTCTCTGACCTTGGCCACGGCTCCCAGGATCCGGTATCCTGAGTCCAGGAAGCTCTTTTGCAGGCCTAAATACAAGACATTCACTTTCAGCTAGGCAGGTCAGGTCCCCAGCAGACAAACTGGTTTCCATTGACAAAAGCTGGATGTGGTGCTGCCAGTAAGCATCATGGGCAGGGAATGAAGGGGAAGAAAGGCAGGACAAGTCAGTTGCCCTGCAGCTTGCAACACAGGAAGGGTCATAGACAATCTGCAGCTGCTGCCGCCGCGGTATTCAGGGCACCTTCTGGCTGTGCAGCTAATGAGAGCTTAGCAGATTCCCAGTTGTGAACATGGTGACCTCGCCCATCACCTCATATGCAGAGGCAGCTAAGTCTCTCACACAGAACGTGGGAGGTGGCAGTGTCAGGAGGGGGTACAGATTCCCTGAAGCACCTCTCATCTTTCTCCTGCTCCTTTGCTGTACTTGGCATTCAGTGGCTAACCCTTAAACGCTGTGGCTAGTCCCCAGGAATTCAGGAATCTCCTCAAAATATTAGAAGCCCCAATTAGGAAAACAAGCCTGTTCAGTGATGGTAGACTATGACAAGGATTCTGCCTGGCCCAGGGATGAATCGGAAAGCCTCTCCTTCCCACTCTCACTGACTTCTACTCACAGACAAATTAGATAGATTGGGAGTTTAACACAGGAAAGAATTTAGATGCTTTTAACCCAGGGAGTGGCTCCAACTACATTCCATTTTAGTGGCATTAAAAATATGATTAAAATCCAGCTTGGGGGAAAAAAAAAAGCAAAACTGGATTCATTTACTGGGGGGTCAGTGAAAGCCAGAGTTAAAAAGCTCTCCAGATTTTCCAGAAATAGAAACTGCTTTATACAGAAGGGCATGTGAGAAGTTAGAAGGCCATCAGTTACATAAGCTAACTGATTTATAAATTGGTTATGTGAACCTTTTGAGAAATTTCCAAAATGATGCCTGAAAAGGCCAAGGAACTATTTGCTCAAGCAACATTAAGAAAGCACAGAAGAGTTGATCCAGAGATCACTAAGCCTGCAAACACTGCAGATATAGACAGAAAACCAGTAAGCTAGCACTCATCAACCAGGTGTTGAGAGTTCCTGCTGCCAGACTTTGTAGGTGGTGACTGTGAGGTACATGGTCTCTCATCGCCTTTCCTCAGCCTTTCAGCTAAGATGAACCACATCGTGCATTCTTGCTTACCAGGGTCAGAAATGTTTCCAGCCACGGCCTTTGCATCCATCACCATTGGGGAGATCGTTTTGCTCAGTTCATCAGAGGCAGCTTTCACGGCCTCACGGAACTTAGGATCTTCAGAGTTCTCCACTTCCCTCTTAGCCACCAGTAGGATCCGGTTGGCCCGACGAGCAATGCTGGTTGCCCCAGCAACCAGCATCTGAGGTTGAATGTTGGCCATGGCTACCTTACACTTGTCCAGGTCTTTTTTAATTGCTTCTTCGGAAGCATCCAGCAGAGACTTGGTATCAATGGCTTCGTCCACCAGCCCTGTCAGAAGGAAGGAAAAAAATTTTTTTCTATTTTAGAACAGGACTCCAAAACACTGTTGTCCATTTCTCATGAACAAGCACAATACTCAGAATTCTCTCTGCGTTTGAAGCTCTTCCTACACAATCAAAAGCTTTCAGGTAAAAGCCAGAGTGAGGGGGCAAAAACCTGAAGACAGCACAGAGGTCATGTGGTCATTCATACCAACCGTGGTCGCCGGTCTTCTCAAATCCACCACAGACAACCAGAAATGAAAAGACATCAGGAGGAAGCAAGGATCGCGTCTGAAACCTTCAGCACATCACCACCGCGTTATCTGTTAACATTTTCTCCTTCTACCTCACTGCCCAGCCATCTACTAATTGTTGGCAGCTTGCGGCGCCCAAGATGAGCCACATGGAAGATTCCTATAACCCTAACAGCCTGTTTTAACTCTCTTCAGACACTTCCAGAGCTCCACTTTCATCTCTGGCTGCTACAGACCCCTGTCACACAGCAGGTTCTGCAGGGCCAGCAAGCAGCCTACCCTCCTCATCTCTTCCCCTGCCTCCTATCCCTGCTGACAGAAAGAAGGTTCAGAAGCACACCACCTCAGTCTCACAGACCCAGGTTCGTTAGTGGTTGGCTTTTCCTTTAAAAAAAAAAAATACGTAGTTGATAAGTTGGAGCAAACTCTGAGACAAGTTGTATTAAATGGTAGCCATTGTGGTTCCTTGAAACATGAACCTACTGAAAATGACAGGGACATTTACTGTATCCACAAACACCGCCTCCCAGCCTGAAACCAAACTCTGGCTCAGCCTGGGCAAAGACACTATTCAAAGAGAAGATAGGAGCTTCAACAATAAACATCACACTGAGAGGGCAGCACTCAAATAAAAGAAACTCAGTCTCTCTTTGGACAAAGTTGCAAGGCTTGAATGAGAAGCCGCCACTGCTCAGCAGCCTTAATCAGGGCCAAGTACACTGCTGAGCACCTGACAGTCCCTTTATCCAATTACAGCTGAGTAACATAACCAGTGCCACTTGGGTTTCTCAGGACACATTCCTCACGGATCAGACAACGAAAACTTTGACACAAAACTCTTACCTGTCATTTTTTCAACATTATCAATCCATTGATTCTTCATGGTTTCAAAATGTTCATAAGCAGCTTGGTTTCCGGGATTCCGAAGCAAGATGCGCGCAGCTGAAACCACCTGGCAATGATAAGATAAAACCATAAACACCTTAGGACCTTCCGCTGTGATTGCAAACCCGCGGCGCTGCTTTCTCTTCTCGCCTACAGATGGCGCCATACAGCCCAAAACCCACAGGCCTCGCTTCAGGCTGACTATGCTAGATTTGGTCTTGAACAGCAGCACCTCAGAGGTGGCAGCGGGCAGGTCTCACAAAGTTTTTTACAGACCATAACCTGATTTCATTTTTTTCTTGGTGCTAGGGATCAAACCCTGGAGCTTGTGAACACCAGCAAATGTTCTACCATGGAATTTTGTGCGCAGGCCCTATGGCCTGAGTAGTTTAGGGAAAGTGGGGGATGCTACAGAGTAAACCCAAGGCCTGCCCTCTGAACTACATCCCTCACCCTGCCTGTCTCCATCCATCCATCCATCTACCCATCCACCCTCCCACCCACCCATGGTCTCACTAAATTGCCCAGGCTGGGATCGACCTTGCAGTCTTCCTGCTTACAGACACACAAGTACCACCTCACCCTGCCTGGCCTAATTTTAAGAAGGTAAGAAAGTGGCAGAGTAAAAGGGTGTTTATTTGGTACTTATGAAGAACACACAACAACACTGACATCAACTCTTTTATCTTAAAAGCCATTAAGAAAATTAAAAGCTGGTGTTGCAGTACATGCCTGTATCCTAGCACTCTGAGAGACTGAGGCAGGCAGATTACAAGGTTGTGTCCAACCTGGGTAACTTAGCAAGACTCTATCTCAAAACAAAAAAAAAAAAAAAAAAAGGGCCAGAGATGTAGCTCAGTGCAAACAAACCAAAGGCCCTGGGTTTCATTACCAGGACCACATACACACATACACATACACACATATACACACACACACACACACAAAAGAGTGAAAAAGTAAAAATTGCTCAAGCCTGACCATGACCAATGCTCCTGTGCACCTGTCTTAGTGCTTTCCACGTGAGCTTTTGCAATGCTCACAACAGCCATGCACAAGGGAGGAGAAAGGTTACAGATCCACCTTGTAAATGTAAAAGCCAAGACCCAGAAAATACGACTTGCTTGAGAGGTCCTGGGTAGTCAGTGGCAGGGAAAGCAAGAGGAAAGTAACATTCATGAAGCTCCCTGCCAAAAACTGGCTGTACACCCATATTCTTAGTCCTCAAAAGAAAAAAACCCCACTAGGAAAGAATTAGATCCATTTTACAGATGATAAAACTAAACCTCAGGTTCACAGAGGAGCTGGGTGTGATGGCACATGCTTATAATCCCAGCACTCTGGAAGCTGAAGCAAGAGGATCTCAAGTTCAAGCTCCATCTGGGCAGCTCAGTGAAACCCTGTCTTGAAAAAGAAAACCTGGGCTAGGATTGTAGCTCATTGTGAGGGCTCTGGTTTCAGTCCCCAGAATCCTGGAAGAAGAAAAAAATCAGAATATTCAAGTTGTCCTAGTACTTTCAGAATATTCAAAGTCCTAGTACTTTCCAAAACCAGCATCTTAAGCTTAGTTTTTTGTTTATTTGTTTCCTGTTTTAAGAATCTCAGAATTTAAAATCTTCAAAATGTTATACTGAAATTCTTGTTGGATATTCTGTCTTTTACCCAAGTTTTCTTATTTGTTTATTTGAGACAACGTCTCACTATGTAGTCCAAGCTGGCCTTAACTCATGGTGATCTTCCTGCCTCAGCCTCCCAAGGGTTGGGATTACAGATAGATATGTGCCACCACTCCTGGCTCTAAAGTTTTTAAAATAAGTTAAAGATATTCATATTTTATTTAAAAAAAAATTTAAGCTGGATGAATATAACCTTTGAAGAGCATTTAATTGAGCTGGGATGTACCCTGGTGGTAAAGTACTTGCCTAACTCTTGGCTTGATCCTCAGTGTGAGACAGAGACAGAACAAGGTAGAGAGAGAACCTAATTTGTTAACCTGCCCAAAGAGTAAAAGCTGAACAAGTAATGACGCTACTTACTACTGTTTCCACTCTCTCACGTTTCCATGAAGGCAAGTACCACAGATTTCTAAAGCTTACCAGAGTTCCTAAAATACTACAGGTACTGCATATTTATTGAATAAATGAAAATAATGGATTTTCTATAATCTAAATAGAAGAAAAATGCACAAATATAGTAAATGATGATGGGCTGATACTTTAACGTTAGGATTTGTTTTAGGTTTTTTTTTTTTTGTTTTTTTTTTTTTTTTTTTTTTTTTTTTTTTTTTTTTTT
>PVKA01033929.1:0-23915 GCA_004027165.1 Ctenomys sociabilis | reverse complement strand
TAAGAACTGCTTTCATCGCATCCCATAAATTCCGGTAAGTTGTACTTGAATTTTCATTGAATTGTAGATATTGCTGAATTTCTTGTTGAATTTCTTCTGCGACCCATTGATTGCTGAGTAGGGTGTTGTTTAGTTTCCATGAATTTAGCGGGTTTTTCTGGTTTCTTTTGTCATTCATTTCCAATTTCATTGCATTGTGTTCAGATAGTATGCATGGGATAATTTCTATTTTCTTGCATATACTTAGGCATGACCTCTGGACTAGTATGTGGTCTATTTTGGAAAATGACCCATGTGCAGCTGAAAAAAATGTGTATTCAGCTGTGGTTGGGTGGAACACTCTGTGTCTTGTCCCATAGACTGTAGCTGATGGTGCTAGTGGACGTCAAGCCTAGTGAGACAAATATGCTCCACTACCTTCCTCCCAAATGAGGGAAAAGTCTGCACAGACATAGCTTCTATTTGAAATAACATCATCCAAATAATTGAATTTCATTGAAAAATAAGAAAAAAAGTGATTACTCTCCTGTACCACATACCTTGGTAGAGAAAGATAGAGGGATATCAGCTGAATTTTAATTAATTAAACATTTGTTCTCATTTGAAGTAGATAGAAATCTGTACCACTGAAGAGCAAGACTTTTCAGGCTAATGTAGACATAAATCAGCTGGGGATCTTATTAAACTGCAGATTCTGATTCAGTTGATCAGGGATGGAGTAAAACTGAGATTATGTGTTTCCTACACAACTCTAAAGCTGCTGGTCTGTGGCACACTTCTGCAGGAGCAGGTTCTACAGAGAGCTCACAAAGAGATGGCAAAACTAGTGGAATTAGCCAGTCTACCTAAAGACCTCTGGGAAGAAGAATCAGAAAGGGGCCTGAAACTGGGTAAAATCAGAGATTCTGGGATCATTCAGAGCATGCAACACAAAGCTGAGTAGCTCAAAATTAAGAAATTATAAACTTAGAAGTTAACAGGCAAAAAGCATTTTACCTTGCCTAAAAGGACAAGGGAGTTTCTAGCAAAGGTTTTTAATTGTTCCCACAGTCCATTAATTTTTTCTTTGTTAATCATAGGGCTCTGAAGGTTGAAACCAAGCTCATAGAGAGTGCAATTTCCACCCTTTTTGCAGCTAGATGTGGTTTTGTGACTCTGTTTTCCACCAAGCTCCTGTGAGCAAAGCAATTTTCATTTCACTTGCTTAAAAGGAAATTGTTTCTCTTCAATTCTTTCCTCAAGTTTTCATCTAGACCCAGTCTTGATAACCCAGCTTCAACCATGCGAACAAGGAATGAAACAGGCCTAGGATCAAAGAGCCTGGGTCTGGTGACCCTTATAGAACAGGGCCATTGTCCCCACTGCCAGAGTTGACATACCTGTAAGCTCCTACTTGTAAAACTTGCTTTCTATACATACTTTTATTAGAAGATACTTCTTCTCTTAGAGTGTTGCTTTGCAGATTCTCAGCCTACCTTCTTTCCTTTTATATGTGTTTCCCTGTGCCTGTATTTTACTACCGTCCTGTGTTCTAATGTTTTTACTACTGTCCCAGAATTTACAAGCTCAAATCTGTCTACTGTCACAAGAGATATAAAATAATACAAACAGATTACACATCACACCACTGGGTAAATTATATATGTCATCTTAATTTACAGTCCTCATCATTCAAACACTGCCTTGTACTTGTATATAAAAATAAAGACATTCTTTCATGCCTATTGATTATTCCCATTTTTTTCCACCACTGCAGCCCCTGACACCTACCACTCTACCCTCTGTTTCTATGAACTTAACCTTTTATGAATTCCACATATGAGGGGGGGAGAATGTACTCCCTTCTGTGACACTGTTGTTCACTCAACATGTTTCCTTGTGTTTCATCCATGTCATCACATACTGCAGGATTTCCTTTTTTAAGACTGCATAATATTTTATAGGATGTATACAACATGTTTTGCTTTAAAAATAGGCTTATTAGAGTACATAAAATACACAAACTTAATGTGTATAATTTGAGAAACACGCATGAGATTATCCCCACAATCAACATGACAGGCATATCTATTACCTCCACAGTTTCATTTTGTTCCTTTTGGGTTTTGTTTTGTTTTGTTTTGCTTGTGTGTCTCATGATAAGGACCCTGAACATGACATCTACCTTCTTAAACACTTAAGTCAATAATACTGAATTATGCAATGAAAATGTATTAAGAGAATGTGTCGCATGTTAAAGAATCTTGCTGCAATAAAATAAAACATATATCAAAGAACAAAAAAGTTGCACAGGGAGATACACCAAACATGGGTTTTGAAAAATGGACCTAAAGTATTGAGAAAGGTGAGTTGTACTCTAGGAGGTCTTGCTGGTGACTCCTGTCTTGATATAAAAGTGACCTGGGTTATCTCCTCTGAATATAAAACAAATTCTTAGTCTACACATGCATAGGGTTCTTCGCTGGGTTTAAGGATCAGGGAAGAAAGTACATATTCAAGGTAGTCTTTTGTTTGTTTGTTGTTTTCCTTTGATATCGGATCTCACTTCCCAGACTTGTCTCAGCTTCCCTAGCCATGGGGTTCCAGGGCCAGCACCACATGTCCAGAGTTCTGCAGCCACTGGTACCAAGGATCAAACTCCAGTCCTGGAGCTTGCAAGGCAGGAGTTTATCCTGCTAAGCTATCTCCCCAGACCTCCGCATAGTCTTTTAATGTACTTTGTATCTCTAGTGATGAAACAGTTATTCAATGGAATAAAACCACCATCCTAGATTTTAAGATTAGAAAATACAGTCATGGAAGTTTAAAAATTGTTTTACTAGTTTAAACAACCAATTAGAAGACAGTACTATGCAATAAAACAAATACTGCCAAATTCATATAATTTTGTTTAGTGAAATTCTATATCATTGCTAATGTTTTTATTATCATTATTTTGTATTCTTTTTAAAAAAAATATAACAAAAGTTCAAAAGTCTTAGAAAGGTCTATTAGTAGGAAAGGAATTTAGAGACATGGAAAGGGAATCGAACTGAAGGTTCAGACTCAGATAGTAGAAATGGAATGTTCTACTATTCATTTATGACCATAATTAATAATGCTGTTAACAGACTTCTTTAATGACACCTACAACTCACAACGCCACATAAGCTCTTGATTTTCTTTTAAGAAATGAGAAAACTTGGGGTCATCAAGATAGCTCAACTGTCTAACGCCTGCTTAGGCAAGCCTAGGCAAGCTTAGGCAAATGCACAGGGACTGTGGTATGATCCCTGGCACCAAATGTCACACCAGCCCCGCCCCAGGGTGGGCTGACCCAGCCACAAACAAAAAAAAAGAAAAGAAAGAAATGAGCACACTTTATATCACTTGAAGGAATCCCTGAGATTCTCAGATATTTGCTGAAAACTAGAATGGTAGAAGAGTAGACTTCCCTTGGGTCTTTGGAAATCCTAATTATTTTACTTTAAAGGGAATTCATTTTATTTATTTATTTTATATTTTTGGCAATGGGGATCAAACTCAGGACCTTGCACTTGCCAGGCAGGTGCTTAACCCACTGAGTTATGTCCCCAGCCCCTAGGAATTTTTTTTTTTAATTTAACATATAGGGGGCTGGGGAGATAGCTCTGTGGACTAACCGCTTGTTTTGGCAAGCTTGGAGACCAGGGTTGCAACCCTGTCCCACATGTTGCATAGTGAGACCCTGTACCAAATAAATAAATCTTTTTTTTTTTTTTTTTTTTTTTTTTTTTTTTTTTCCAGAACCGGGGATTGAATTCAGGCCCTTGCGCTTGCCAGGGAAGCACTTTTTCTACTGAGCCATCTCCTCAATCCCAATAAAGCTTTAAAAAATAAAACAATAAAATAAAATGTGTCTTTAAAAATAGATCTAATCATTTTACCTGATAAAACCTTGTCTATCACACAATTAATATTTTCTGTGTTGTTGAATATATAGTACAATGATATGTAACAAACACTTTCTTGATGGGCTTGTTCCTTGCCTAGTATGTCATTTCCTTAAATTTGATAAAGTTATTTTTCAATTGCCACATTACTTTTAGAATTTTCTGGATTTAACAAATTTTCTAACTTGATTTCCAAGCATACAATTAATAAGTAAAAACTATGAGCATGTTCAAGCTACAATACTAACAACTATAAACACGAGCATCTGATTGATTTTAATCCTATTGGCACTACATTTTATCACTCTAAAACTGTTTTCTAATTTGACACACAAAAATATATCACACCAATTGATTCAGTTAACATTTCTTTTCACTTGACACTCCCCTGAAATGTACACTTTGAGTGATCTTTTAAGGTCTTTATACACACAGTTCTTTCTCAGGATCTTGATTATGTCATCATCCATGATGTCCAAATGTTAGACACCCATCTGTTCTTCTCAACCATGGAAAACAAATATCCCACAGCTAGATGGGCAGCAGTGGGGAGGATTCTTAAAGTTTCAGGTCAATTTATTATAGCTAAATCTTGGAAACAACCCAAATGCCCATCAACTGAGGAATGGGTAAAAAAGAAAAAGAGGTGGTATTTTTACACAATGTAGTATTGCTCAGCTATAAAAAAGATAAACCTGAGGCTTTTATAGATTAATGGATGCAATTAGAGACCATACTGGTAAGTGAAATAAATTGGACCTGCATGTGCAAATATCAATATTGTCTCACTAGTGTAAGACCCTGAAAGAGTAAATAAAGTGTGAAGGTAAAAAAGACACTGTTCAAAGAAAGAATCCTTTCAAAGGGAAGAAACAACTGGGATGAAGAAAGGAACAAAATAAACAAAAAAGGAAGGAAAAAAGATATATTTATGTATACATACAGCATAGCTTACATAATTCTACTGCTAAGTTCTGCTGCCTTATTGAAAGGAGCAGTTAATGCTTTTTTTTTCTTTTTCATTTCTTATAACTTTTTGACAAATTTTTCATCTAAGCAACTAATTTAAAGACAACAACATGCAATATAGCAACCACTGTTGAACTGCTATTATTATGTTTAAATTCTATTATCATTTTAATGGCTTTTTCCATTTTTTTATTCTTTTTTAGAACAACAAAAAAGAGAAAGTTGTACATAGAAGAAGTACAAAATTAAAAATTTAAGACCAAGAGGTAACACTCATAAATATCTATGCACCAAACCCAGGAGCACCCAAATATGTAAGACAAATCTTACTGGACATAAAAAACCTAATGTCTCAGAACACAATCTTAACAAGAGACCTTAACACACTCTTATCTCAAAAAGATAGATCAACCAGACAAAAAATTAGCAAGGAAGTAGCAGAACTAAACCAGAACTTGGAACAAATGGACTTGGTGGACATATACACAGTGTTCCACACAAGAACAGCTGAATACACATGTTTTTCAGCTGCACATGGGTCATTTTCCAAAATAGACCACATACTAGTCCAGAGGTCATTCATGAGTATATGCAAGAAAATAGAAAATATCCCATCCATTTGATCTGAACACAGTGCAATGAAACTGGAAATAAATGACAAAAGAAACCAGAAAAACCCACTAAATTCATGGAAAGTAAACAACACCCTACTCAGCAATCAATGGGTCACAGAAGAAATTAAACAAGAATTTCAACAATATCTACAATTCAATGAAAATTCAAGCACAACTTACATGAATTTATGGGATGCAATGAAAGCAATTCTTAGAGGTAAAATCAAAACTATGAACTCACACATTAGGAAAACGGAATGGGAAGAAATTATCCCCCTAATGTTGCACCTCCAACAACTAGAAAAAGAAGAGCAAATGAAACCGAGAGCGCAAATATGGGAAGAAATCATTAACATTAGAGCAGAAGTTAATTCTGACTTGTAATCTTAGGTTGTTAACCATCCAGAAGAAAAGCTGATTAGTATCCTGCAGCATATGCCATTCACTTTGCCTTATCTGACTCAATTGATTTTACTTGTTGTACATTTCCTTTTGTATTTCTGCTTTTTGCTTGTTATACTAGGAAGACTATACGATATTTACACATGTGTGTCTGGTTTATTTCACTTATGAGTATATGTTCAAGTGGCATCCACTTCAGTATAAATGCTTCAAACTTATCATTCTTAATAGCTGAATAATACTCCATTATATAGAAATACCACATCTTTTTCAACCATTCCTCATATGATGGACATCTTGGTTGTTTCCAAGATTTTGCTATCATACATTGCACTGCTATAAACATAGGTACACATATATCTCTATGATACAATGTATCCAGATCCTTTGGGAAAATTCCCAGTAGGGAGATAGCCAGCTTGAATGGGATTTCTAGTCCTACTCTTTTGAGGAGTCTCCACACTGACCTCCACAATGGTTGTACCAGTCTACATTCCCACCAGCAGTGGAGAAGTGTTCCCTTTTCTCCACAACCTCTCCAACATTTGTTGTTGGTTGATTTCCTTATGATAGCCATTCTTCCTGGAGTGAGATGATATCTCAGTGTTGTTTTTATTTGCATTTCACAAATGGCTAGCGATGTGGAGCATTTTTTCATGTATTTATTCACTTCTTTAATTTCGTCCTCTGAGAAGTGTGTATTCATCTCAGATGCCCATTTCTGAATTGGGTCTTTAAATTTGAGGGCCCTGTTATATCTTAGTTCTTTATAAATTCTAGACAGTAGTCCTCTGTCTGATTGCTTATTAGTCAGGATTTTTTCAAAGTTTGTGGGCTGTCTTTTCACTCTGTTGACAATTTCTTTTGACATGCAGAAGCTTCTTAAGAAGAGTTGATCCCAGTTGTTGATTCTTTCAAGTGTTTCCCATGTGAATATATGTTTGTTCATGAACTCTTTACCTACCCCTATGTCTTCAAGAGTTCCTCCTACTTTCTTTTCCAGGAGATTGAGTGTTTCTGTTTTAATGTTTAGATCTTTAAACCATTTTGACTTTAACTTAGTACATGGTGATAGAGCTGGGTCAAGTTTTAGTTTCCAGCATGTAGAAAGCCATGTTTTCCACCACCATTTGTTAAAGAAGCTATCTTTCTTCCAGTGAGCTTGTGTAGCCCCTTTGTGGAAGATCTGATGGCTGAGTGTTTTCATAGATGCCTCTGCTTCCTCTAATCTATTCCACTGATCCTCAGGTCTATTTTGTTGCCAATACCATGTTGATTTTATCATAGTGGCTTTGTAGTGTAATTTCAAGTTAGTAATTGTGATGCCTCCTGTCTTGTCTTGATTGGCCAAGATTGCCTTTGCTATTCCAGGTTGTTTGTGGTTCCAAATAAATTTTAGGATTGATTTCTCTGTATCTGGGAGATATGTTGGTGGCAGTTTTATAGGGATTGCATTAAATCTGTACAGCAATTTTGGGAGTATGGCCATCTTCACGATACTGGTTCTTCCTATCCAGGGGCATAGAATATCTTTCCATTTTCTGAAATCCTCTATAATCTCTTTCCTTAGGGTGTTGTAATTTTCTGTGAAAACATCTTTGACTTCCTTGGTTAAGTGAATCCCAAGGTATTTCATTTTCCTCTGTGCTATTTTGAAAGATATTGTTTCTATAGTTTCCCTTTCAGTGTGTTTGTTATCTGTATAGAGGAATGCTATTGACTTTTGAGTATTGATTTTGTATCCTGCTATGCTACTGAATTTCCCTATCAGTTCTAGTAGTTTCTTGGTGGAATTTTTGGCGTCTTCCAAGTAAAGTATCATGTCGTCTGCCAATAGTGATAATTTAACTTCTTCTTTTCCTATTCTTATTCCCTTTATTTCTCCCTCTTTTCTAATGGCTGTTGCTAAGGATTCCAAGACTATATTGAGTAGGAGGGGTGATAGAGGACATCCTTGTCTTGTACCTGATTTAAGAGTAAAAGATTTCAGTTTTTCACCATTTAGGATTATATGGGCTTTTGGGTTGTCATAGATGGCTTTTATCAAGTTAAGATAGAGTCCATCTATTCCAATTTTCTGTAAAGGAATCCATTGTTATAGTTTGGCTTTGAATTTACCACCACCACCAAGGTCATGTGCTGAAGGCTTGTGCCTAGTAGATGACTCTACTGAGAAGGAAGAGAATCCTTAGGAGGCAGAGCCTAGAAGAGGGATTAAGAGGGTGAATATGGTTGTATCATTACAAGGATTGGATTTTCTGTCTTTTTCTTTCATAGCCATCATGAGATGAGAAGCCTCCTCTTCTATGAATCCCTACCATGATACACTGCCTCGCCATAGGCTCAAAGACAATAGGGCCAAGTAACCATGGAATGAAGCCACTGAAGCCATGTGCTAAAATAAATCCCCTATCCTCTTAATTGTGCATTATCTCATGTATTGCTTATAGCAATGGGGAGCATTGCTCATTGCAATGTACAATTTGCCAGCCCAATTATTTAAATATAAAGATGAGCGAAATTTGCATATTTTTCATGAATTTTTATTAGATAATATAAAATGAAACATAAAATGTAATATAAAAGTAAGTATAAAAATGGAATTTTGCCAAATGTATTCATACAAGAATCAACTGTTTGAAATGACAGCTGCCCAAGTGACCTTTGAGAAACTCAGTACATAAACAAAGATACTGCCCACGAGGCATGGTGGTCATATATATCTGTAATCCCAGCATTCAGGAGGCTGAGGCAGGAGGATCATTGTGAGTTTGAGGCCAGTCTGGGCTACAAAGTGAGCTCAAGGCCAACCTGAACTGCATAGAAAGACCCTGTCTGAAAAAGATGAAAGAGAGAGAGAGAGAAGAAAAAGGGGAGGAGGAGGGTGGAAAGGATTAAGAGTGGGGAGGGCAAGAGGGACAGAGGAGAGGAAGAAGAAGAAGCAAAAGGTTGAGGAAAAAATGAGGAGGGGAAGGAAGAAGAAAAATAAGGAAGGGAGAGTGACTGAGGGAAGATAACTTTCAGGAATATCAACAAAATCACACAGCACACAGGTGAGTCCGGCCTATGGAGCCAGGTTTATATTATGTGTTCTTGCTCCCTAGGCAAATTTAACTAGGCAATGTTGAACATGGTCTGATGCAAACAAGGATAGAGAGGAAGAGGAAAGGCTGATCCTCAGAAAAAAAAAGGAAAGTGAGCTATATTCATGAAGGGAAGCAGAACCAACAAACAAAGTTATCTCAGTGATAGAGGGAGGACCTATACTAGTCCCTATGGTCTGCCAGTTCCGGTTCCAATGTAAGACCCTTACTCCTTTTTTTTTTTTTTTTAAGACCCTTACTCCTCACATCTTCAAATTTTCATAGAAGGTCATTGAAATAGGTTTTCTGTTCCTGTCATAACCCATCAGCCTTCTGAGTGCTGCCCTTCACTCATCAATGAATTTGGCATCTGAGTCTCTATCTTGGTCCACCACTACTTACCCCTTTTTAAAACATCAATATCCATATAAAAGGAGGGAAGCACAATTCCCAGCATCTCTTATGAGATGCACATCTCAGCTTGTTTTTGACTTCTGCATCTTCAGTGACCTCTTGCTTTACTCCAGCTGAGCCAGCCAATAATTTGATCATGTCTTAGATGTCACCATCACCAGTAATTGCACCTATACAAAATCTCAATTTTAAATATCCCATTTTCTACTAGCTCTATTATTTCACTTTGTTTAACTTAGTTCTCTAATTCCCATAATTTTCTGGCATCATTCAGATGTATTCCTCCAAATTATTTTATATTTTCTATTACCTAATTAGTACTCTTTTTCCTCTTTTTCTAATTTAATTTTGAAGAGTAAAAACAAAATCAAGAACAAAAATCAGAAACCAGGTAACATACAACAATACATATGTTACAGACTTTCAAAACAAGAGTGCCTGATTAACAATGGTTGCCACAAAATAAATAAATAAAATTTTAGGTCCTGAGTTCGATCCCTGGTACCCCCAAAATAAATAAATAAACAAACAATGGTTGATATATTATCTATTTTTATCATCAAATCTGTTAATCAGATTAACAGATATAGTTAGGTAACATTGGACACATGAGGGCCAGCCTGAGAGTGGACTAAAATGCCTGCTTAGGCAGAGCACAGCAGCTGGGGTTCGATCCACGACCTACAGTGCCGCCGCCACCACCCCCTCACCTCTGACCTATTGAAAGGGCTATTGAGACTGGGCATGGTGGCACATGCTTTAATCCCAGCACTTGGGAGGCTGAAAATAGAATCACTACGAGTCCGATCTACATAGTGAGACCCTGTAGACCCTGTCTTAAATAGAGAAAATAAAATAAAGACTGGACATATGATTGACTATTACCACTTGCTTTCAATAAGTCATAAATTTTTAGGGCTGGCGAGATAGCTCAGTGGAATAAGTGCTTACCTGCCAAGAAATCTTAAATTTTTATTGGCTGGTGTTTTTTCCTTCTCATACCTTTTTTAAAAATTTATTTTAAAGAGAGTATAGTAATAATTGAGATGACATTAGAGATGGTACACAATTAGAAGGCCAGGATGACAAATATCCAAGCATGGCTTTTAGATTACACACTGCTGTCCTGACACAGTTGCTTAGATGCAGATATCAGCAGACAGAGCTAGTCAAGACAAAAATTCTACACAGTCATTGCTATTTTCAAAATACCGGTACCTTTCCCCAATTTTTAACAACAATAAATTTCATGGCTGGGGACCACAATTCTCTTCTTGCAAAGACCTTTGTTTCATTTTCCCCTTTTGGTATGTTTGCCAAAATCCTCATCCTAGGTAAAGGCAGCATTTTTTAAACTTATGTTTATGTATTAGTACCTCAGGTTTATTGGGAAATATCACCATTAGACTTGACAACATACACAAATGGGCACTCAATATTTGCACACTTCACCTTATCAAACTCCAGCATAATTATTTCATATATCTTTTTCTACAAAAACAACCAACTCCCACTACTCTTAGCTGGAATGTTCTCAAGTAGATGTCATCTTCCCACTACTAGATCCACACGCCCACCTACATGCAAACCCACATACTTCCTGTTATTGTAGTGAAAGTAGCTTAACTCTTGGCTAAAGTGATCCCCTCCATTGGTATGTTCAAGGACCTTATTTTGCAATTATTTTTTTGTTTAAATCATCACATTATTTTTTACTGAGCAAATTCCACCAGCAAATATGTTTAACGTCATTACTCATTGCATGAAACTCTCCTCTGACTTTAAAATTCAAGTTATCCAGAACTCTCCATCTATCACCTCAGGAAAGTACTTTAACAATGTCCATAATCATAAACACTACTTCTTCTCTTACATTTTTATCATAAAACAGCTCTAACTGAAATTTTCTCCTAACACCTGTTATTAAAATTTCCAATAATCTACATCTTGTCAAATCCAATAATTTTCCATTCTAATTAATGACCTCTCAACTATATTTGAGAGAATATAGTTCCAAATGTTCTAAGATTTTGACAGACAAAATTTACTTGATTACTTCCTCCCAGTGGCCACTATTGGCCACTTTTTAGCAACATTTTGCTTTCTCCTCTCCAAACCTTTAAATGTGGTAGGCTCACTTGTTTACTCTTTTATTAGGTGATTTTATCCATGGCCATTGCCTCATATGCCATATCCATTTTATTGCAGCTGATATTTCTATCTTCAGATAGTGCCTCTCTATAAATCTCAAGAATTATACATTCAACTGTCTGCTGAACACCTCCACTTGGGTATCTAATACATACAACAAAATTAACAAGGCCAAATGTAGTCATTGATTCTTATCCCCATTTAAATCCATATGTTCTATATCCTCCAGCCTCCCATGTGTAAATAAATGACATAATTATTCACTTGCCTTCACAGTCCATCTTTGAATATTTTTCCCTCTTGCAATGTGTCCAACACATGTCTGGACACATATGTCTAAACACTTGTACTCCTCATATAACCCAAATCTGACAACCCATTCCTGATGTTAGAGCTACCCTGAAGAGTTTCCTTCTGTCTCTGTTGCCAGTGATGAACACTATCTTTGGCCAAAAAGGTGGCGATAGAATAATTTAATTACTATAAGCATTGAATTAATTGTTATTACTGTGAGTTGAGAGATTTTTCGAATGAGAAACTATTAAAAGTTATGATTTTAAGGGAGTGTTAGACTCTTCCACGGTTTATTCAAAACTCACCCTTCTGTATATCTGTGTTATAACTCACTCTGGCTTCTCTTTGAAAGGCAACACATAACACACGACACTGTGCTTTAGATCTAGAATATCCCCCAAGAAGTCTCATGTGTTCAGGGGTGGGGCTTTCAGAGGATGCTTGGGTCATGGGGTGGTGTACTCTGTGGTGGATTCATCCACTGGGGAGTTCGGAAACTGAGCATACTGTTGGGAGGTGGGGCTTCATTAAAAGAGGTGGGTCACTAGGGAGCAGGGCGTGAGGTGTAGGGTGCATCTCTCTTTCTGGCTCCTCTCCTCTCTTCTTCCTGGCTGCCATGCATGAGCAGCTTTCTTCCATTCGAGCCCTTCCCCATGCTGTTTCTGCCTTGGAACCAACTGATTGTGGACTAATCCAAGAACTAAGGTCTGCTCCTTTAAGTTGTGAGTGCTGAGTGTGAGTCCCAGCAATGAGAAAGTAACCATCACTAAAATGATCAAAACTTTTCTAGCCTTACTGATCTGTTTTTGTTTTGCTTAGCAGTCCCCAGTGTTACATATTATATCTGAAAGATGAAACACTGAAATTTAGCCATTTTAATTATTTTTCTCAATTAGTATGATGACATTCTAGGTCAGTCAACAGGGGGCAGAACTATTTGCCCACAGATTCACTTCTTCCCAAACCCAACCAATGCAAGAGCCAACTGGGAAGATTATCCCACAGGAATGTGATTAGTCCCAGTTATTAGGAGTATAACCCATTTATCTGAGGCATTTTCAAGTTAGACCTTAACTCAGGTCTCAGGAGATGTGCTGCCACTCCTTGTCTGTTTGCAAATCACAATGGAAGTTCCTTGAGATGCAAGCCTTCCTGAAAAGCCTTCTCAGAGCTCCTTTAACTTCCTGGTTCCTGAGACTGTAGATTAGCGGATTCAGCATGGGGGTGACTACTGTGTAAAAGATGGCAATCTGACGATCCTGGTCCAAGTCATAGCTTGAGGATGGCCGGAGGTACATGCGAATCACAGAGCCATACAAAAGCAACACAACTAGAATGTGAGAGCTGCAGGTGGACAGAGCTTTGTGCAGGGCAGCAACGGAGTGCATGTGGGCTATCACAATACCGATGCGGGTGTACGAAGCCAAAATGAAGAAGAAGGGACTGACCACCACAGCTACGCCTTCAGTGAATATTAGCATTTCATTGACCACTGGCCGAATGCAGGAAAGCTGCAGCAGAGGAGTGATGTCACAGAAAAAGTGGGTGACCAAGTTGCCACAGAAGGTTAAACGACTAACCAACACACTGTAAAGAAGACTGTTAAGGCTGACGACCACCCAGGAGGTCAATGTGATACGCAGACAAAGTCGATTGCTGACGATGGCTGAGTACCTTAGAGGGTCACAGATGGCAACATAGCGGTCATATGCCATGGCCGCCAGCAAGTGGCCCTCCATGCTGCCCACAGCCATAAAGAAGAACAGCTGGATCATGCAGCCATTATAGGAAATGGTTCGATTCACAGACAGTGTGTGCACCAGCATCTGAGGAACAGTGATGGTTGTCAGAAATATGTCAATGAAGGAAAGCTGACTGAGAAGGAAATACATGGGAGTCTGAAGTTTGGGGTCTGTGTGGGCAACAATTACTAGCAGGGCATTGCCTATAAGTGCAACCAGGTACATGACAAGGACAATTCCAAAAATAATGGGCTGCATCTCTGGCCAGCTGGACAAACCCAATAAAACAAATTCAGACACTTGTGTCCTGTTTCTAGTAGCCATAAATCACAGTCTCCACGAGCTGTAAAGGAAGATCAGTGTTGAAATGGGAAGAGAAGTGCTTCACGGCTCAACCAGATCTCAAAGTCTGTTCATGTAAGATGGGCCATTTGAGTGAGGGCATGGTACTAATTTTGGACATGAAAATTCAATATTGTTCTTTTGGTAGGAGTGTTCCTGTTCTGATAAGTTAATTCAACTAAATTAAATTGAGACAAGAGAAGTAATCATATAATCACAATCTTTCCCAGCAATGTAATTTCAAGGAATACAATCTGCCAGCAAATAGGATTCTCAAATCTTCTCAGCTCAGGTTTTCTGCATAGACAGACAAAAAGACACATAACTTGTGATACTGCTGTAAAAAAAAAAGCGTTCTCACATTAATGTGATTAAACAATTTTAAAATAGTAGAGCATTATGTATAGGAAGAATATAAACAGATTCCTTACCATAAGCTTGTGTACCACCATGTTCAGTTTTAGCTCTTCAGTGGTTTATACTTCCATGCTTCTAAATATCCCAAATCAATTATCATTTAGAAACAATAATCTTGTAAAACATTATTACTTAGTTCCCCCTCTTCCCCTGCCACAGGCAATTCCTCTGCCTCAGCACTGGCATTGGATTCTTATAATAGCTTCCCTTTTCTTAAATTTCATCTTGGGCTCACCATCCACAAGTAACATATCCAGAAATAATGTTTGGTAGAATGAGATATCAAATGTTACTTTGTCAATATCTCAACATTTCTAGATGTAGAAAGGTAACAAAGACAAATATATTAAACAAATTTTTTATGTATATTTGGTGCAGGGTCTACAGGGTCTCACTATGTAGATTGGACTTCTAGTGATTGTCCTGTTTTCAGCCTCCCAAGAGCTGGGATAACAGGCATCACCACAGCACCCAGTCTCAATCACTGTCTCAGCATGTCCCAGGGGTGGGGCTGGCAGAGCATGCCAGGATCGAACCCCAGCCACTGTGCTCTGCATAAGCAGCTGCTTTAGTCCACTGAGCTACCTGGCCAGCCTTGAGCAAATTTAATTTTTTAAAAAATGCTTACAGATATATACATTCTCTGCATTTCAGTCAATTTTTACATCTTTAAGATGTGAGTTCGTGAAGATGTCTACACCTGTGATTGTCCCATGGACCTGTGTCCCCTTCTTCTCTTCAATGGTTATAGTTCCAGGACTCAAATTCATGAGAATTGTTTCAACCTAGTTGGGCCATCATCCTGTTAGTCCTCAGAATCAACATCCTAGAACCAAAAAATGGTCTGAAATGCCAGTTACAGGGGATACAAATGTAAAGAGCATATGGACCCCTGCGGACACCAGTAGAAAACTCTGAAACTCTAATTCAATTAAATCTTTTTTATTAATCTCCTTCTTTCTCATGTCTTCTATCTCTGTGTCTCTCTAGCCAATGCCCTAAATTATAATCTCAGTAAACTATAATTGATACTTCTTTTGTCTTGCAATCATATGCTAAATGCCTTCTAGTCTATCATTTTGTTGGTTCCTTTAGTATAGTATCTTATTCTGTGGATGCACTTTTCTGAGCATAGACATCTTTGCATTACCTTTGGTAGGTGGAATTGTTGAAAATTCTTCTGAAGTCTGTCATGTGGTTTTTTGTATTAGCTTATCTCTTTTGCTACTGCTTTGTAATTTTGAGTGCTTTGTTCTAGATCATGAGAATCAATTTCTTACTGTATTTTCATGTATGAGTCCACACTATTGTCTTCTAGCAACAGGAATCCTTTCTACTTAATTATATCAGGAGGGTGCCTTTATGCTACTCATCCAAAACAATGAATTCTTTCCTTTGAGATATAATAGTCAATTTTATATTCCTCTTTCTCTTTTCTAGAGAATTCTCAGACTTCCACTGAGGTAAAATACTACAGTCTCATGATCTGAGTGTTAAGGTAAGGGAAGAGAGAAGAATATTTGTGGACTGTCTGGCTTAGTTGTAATACAGGAAGCATTGTTTATTTTAGTTAATACCCCTATGCTCTGCATTCTTTCCACCTCCCTCGCAGTCCCTCTTTCACTGGATCCCTCTGGGCTTTGGGTCCTTGCTAAAAATAGCAAAACTCTCTTCCACTTCAATCCCTTCCTGATGGTGTAGGGGATTTTTATCAAGTGGCTATTCTCAGTGAAATATCATACCTGATAATTATTTCCTTTCATTTCCATTTACTATTTGGAATTTTCTCTTTGTTATTATTTTGCTGAGATCTCTAGAGAGTTGGAGTGGAAAAAAAATAAATAAATAAATCTGATGCCTATGGAAGAAGCCTACAAGTCAGATATGGCTCTGATTTTCTAAGATGTCTATCTCTGCAATAGGAAGCTAATCACAAAAAGGATTAGATGTGCAAGTCCACTAGTAAGGGACATTTCTCCCTCATAGTACTGAAGACAATAAATCGATTACCTTTTTATTAGATAACAAATAAAACATTCGGTTGGGTTTTTTGCTTTGTTTTGTTTTTTTCGTGCTAGGAATCAAGCCCAGAGCCTTGTGCATGCTCTATTTTTGAACCCTTTGCATTTTCTTTCAGCACAAAAACATTCAACTTGCTAGACTCTGTCTTTCATTTGCATAACATTTTCCTGAAGCATACCCTAAAAAAATCTTTAATTAATAAATCACATCTATTAAAAAGGAGCTTAAAAATAAAGAAAACTTACATTTTCCAATGTCTGTTCTTTTTTTCTGTATCCTGTGTCAGTGGATGTAGTTTAAACTGTAAGCTTTTTTCTTACCACTTAAACAAAGCACAGCCCCCACTCAGATGCCGGCATGCTTGTACAAAAATGAAAGGGAAGAGAGGTGAAGGAAGTCCCTTCATGAGGAAAGAGTGAGAGTCAATGGGCTCCAAGATGTAAAAAATAAAATGACTATAGGTTTATCCATAGTATAGGAAAGTAATGAGTTTATTTTCTTCCAAGCAAAACAAAACTGCATTTTTTAAACTAATTGCATGCAGTAAGATTAATCATCACCATTAGTCTTGTGGGCTAATTTCAGTGATTTGTTCCCACACACCTTTCTTATTGTTTTAATATCTCAACATTGCTCCTATCAGAGCTGGAGCTCCATGGCTATTATTCGAGCACTTGGAGGACATCAAGAGTGCCAGTGTTTAGAAAAAACAGAGAGTGAAGATACATACATACACAGCACTGAAGCACCTCAAGTTGGTGAGTAAACTGGAATCCGAAAGGGCAAAAGTAAAGAAGAATCCAGGGATAAAGACAAACAAGTATCTTAGGTCCCTCCGTGTCCACCTGGTGCTTCCGCAGGTCTCGTACAGTGGAGGAGGGAGAGAGCCAGTGTGTTAAGCCCACCTTGCTTATTCTTGACTTTCCTTTCATGAAAGCACCAACAGAAATATTATGGCTCCTCCACATTTTATAAATATCTGCTAGGAATGAGATCTATTTAGTAACTTCTTTCTCTAAACTCTATTTCAAGTCTATGCACCCTCTTCAGGTGATTGGTTAGGAGATGTTTACATAAAAACCTATTGGTTGTCTCAAATATATGTCCTCCAAACTCTCACAACATAAATTAAACCTAGCAGGATGGTTTGGACAACTATGCTCTGCATTTCTGCTGGTCAATGGCAAGGAGCAGATAATGCTTAATTTGTTTTGTCTCCTTTTTTCAAGTATTTGTCCTGTTTCTCCTCTTAATTTCTCATATATTTCTTTATTTTTTTCTTTCTTCTTCCAATTTTGCATGCATATATCTGGTAATGTCAATTACTGAAAGATAACGTTATGCATTACAACAAATACTGAAAAATTCACATTACTTTATTAAGTGAAATCCTGTATCACTTGCAATTTTTGTTTTAATGCTATTTTGTACTTTCTTTAAAAAAAATAAAGAAAAAATTAAAATAAATAAATAAGTTAGACTTTCTGTTACATATTTCCAGCATCTGGGAACTGTGAAATATTTCTCTATATCCTCCTTAATTGCATGACTATGTTCTCCAAAGCCTTTTATTTTTCACCCCAAAAAAAATGTATCTTTCCATCCTATTGCTTCCTTTGACTATTATATTTGTACCTCAACCTACACACTTTGATCTTCTTGGTGCCAATATCACACTGTTTTTTATTTAAAAATATAAATTTAATACTATCTGTTCCTTGTCCCTTTAGAAGAGGGTATAAATTTAGCTTCACCTTTTCTTTGTAACTGACACAATATGCTTGTTAGAAACTCAGAACAGAACTAGACTCCCTCTTGCCCATAAAGGATCCCCTCTTACCATTTTCAATGAAAGCCTTCATATAGAGTAACTTATCACAATGGATCTTGCTCAATTACATACACTCCCTCTGGGACTCTTTGACCCCAGAAGGCTCCAATTGTGTTCAGGAGAAATTCCAATTAAAATGAGCCAAGGTCTTCCACTTTTCTGCATCATATGAGACTCTCTCAAATGAGATTTCCAAAATTGGTTAGCAGAGTGGTTAGACTTATTCAACCCAGCAAAGGTAGTAGAATTGGGTGATAGGAGGAAATCAGAAAATCACTGAAGAGTAGGATGGAGATACAAAGATGGCCATCAGATTTATTTTGACCTGACCCCACTGCTTACATTTGAATAACAAAGACTTAAGGAAGCCTTTGAAAAATAAGACAAACAGCAGGATGTAAGGCCTCACATTTAAAAATATGAAGTTGCATGTAAATCAAGAGACTCTTTCATTTTTTATTGTAACAATAATGGCGTTTATAGTTTATTCATATAAATTATATTTCATAGAAATGACAAAAGGGACAGGGAGATAGCTCAGCAGTTATTGAGAGCCATGGGATTATGTTTCATATTTTTGTTTTTTGAGTCTGTATTCAAGTTTTTAACCTATTTATTTCATTTTATTTTATTTTATTTTATTTTGTATTTTAGGGAAGGGTCTACAGGGTGTTCTGGGTCTCACTACTAGATTAGACTTGTATTGATCTACCTGTTTATAGCTGCCCAAGAGCTGGGTTTAGAGGCCCACACACCACCACGCCCAGTCTCAACCTATTTACTTTAGGGGAAAGACTCTGTTCCCCAGTAAATATAGGCTAATAGCACTGTCAGATAGCTTCCTATCCCCACAATTTGAGATAGGAGATAAGTAGACCAGGCTAGCAATGCTATCTGCCCAGGATTCCGTGGCTTTTAGGGGAGGGTGGGTTGCAAAGGGCTGGCATTAAATCTCACAAACTTTTTGACCTGACTCCACTGCTTACATTTGAATAACAAAGAGTTCAGCAATCTGCTTGATTTCCCTATGTACCATCATAAACCAGGGCATGACTTGGCTTAGAAAGTTGCTACAGCCTTGGGTGTATAAATAGAAAAGCCTCTAGGACAGGGAGATGACTCACAAATCCACAGTCCATAAAATGTGGTGGAGCAAAACGTTATTTGGGCATGAAGAGGAACAAGAAAACTGGGAGTAAGTGGCATGAATACAGTTCTAGGGTAGACTGACTGACCACGTGTAGTGGGAAAAGTGGAGCAAGACCTGGCATTCACCCACAAAAATGTCAGTGTAAAAAACAAAACAACAACAACAACAACAAAAAAAGACATGGCCAATGAGAGAGACCCTCAAGACGCTGTGCACAACATGGGCACCCACCTGCTGCTACTGCCCGCAGAGAGTGAAAACCAGGATAGCAAAGAACTCAAAAAAACCATAAATTTTGACACGAGTCTGCCAACCTCCCATGCATACCTGGGTGCAGATATGGAGGAGTGTCATGGTAGGATCTTGCACGACAATGACAGCTGTCCAGTGATTCCAGTTCTGCCCCAGGTGATAATGATCTTGATTCCTGGGCAAAACTACCTCTGTGGCTTTTTAGCTCTCAATAAGTCAGCATGGTGTAGAATTTAATTAAAAAAGATAGAACTTTTGCTGTCCTTGTATACAGTAATATACAGGAAAGAGAAGCACAGTTTGGAACAACAGCAAAGATATATGCCTACAGAGAAGAGCAAGACTTAGGAATTGCAATAGTGAAAGTGAAAGCAGTTGGAAGACAAAGGTTCAAAGCCCTTGAGCTGAGAACACAAGTCAGATGGAATCCAGCAAGCTAAAGTGCAAATTCCTCCTAAATGTGTATTGCCTTCAACTGTGACTACAGTTCAGTTAGAATCACTCGATAACTGTAGGATAGTTCCTGCACTAGGAACACCAGTATTCTTTGTTGGTGGTGGCAGAAATACCAGAAGACAAAGTTTCACTGTACAAATCTGACTGCATGGTCTCTTTGGCTATATTCATTATATGATGCTGAAACCTTAATGGATAGGATTAAGAACAGCTATGTGAATGGGATGAAAATCTTAAAGATGATTCTCTTCCTTTAAATCCAATAGATTTTTCTTACAGAGTAGCTGCTTGCCTTCCTATTGATGATGTTTTAAGAATTCAACTACTTAAAATTGGCAGCAATATCCAGTGACTTCACTGTGAATTAGACATTATCAATCAGTATACTTCCCTTTGCTATAAACAATGTCAAGAAACAAAAATAACAACCAAAAATGAAATATTCAGCTTATCCTTATGTGGGCCATTGGCTGCTTATGTGAACCCTCATGAATATGTTCATGAGACACTTACCATACATAAAGCTTGCAACTTGAATCTGACAAGCCAGCCTTCTACAGAGCACAGTTGGTTTCCTGGGTATGCCTGGACTGTTGCCCAGTGTAGGATCTGTGCGAACCATATTGGAATAAAATTTACAGCCACCAAGAAGGACATGTCACCTCAAAAATTCTGGGGTTTAACTCGATCTGCTCTGTTACCCACAGTCCCACACATTGATGATGAAATAAGCCCAGACAAAGTAATATGTGCTTTGGAGCACTTAGTAACTTGGGCGGTAGCTGGTGAGTGGCCTTAAGGTGCCCAGAGTTATTCACAAGGATTGTCTTTAGTCACCACCTTGGGATTAAAATGCTTCCGTTTGATCCACTCTACCTCTTGCAATTACCTTGAAGTCATGATCAGAACTGTTTCAGAAATTGCACTGAAGACAGTGAGTGGAAGGCAACCTGACCATAGCCAACACATGGCTCATCAGGCCCTGCCAGTTCACTGTTTTGCAACCAAGAAAGCCAAAGCCAAAGGGAAAGGACAGTTCTAAACCAGAGTGAACATTAACACAGCTTTGGCTGAAGATATAATCAACTTGTAAGAGGTGTCTGAAGAAATGAAGTCTATGAAAGGAGTGCTCAAGGATAATTTCAATAAGACTCTTATTATAAGGTCTTCACCAGGATCTTTTGATCATATTACTGATGGGAAGCTTGCTTCAAACCAGATTAGCCAGATCACCATGAAGTCACCACAGATGATTTTGGTGCAAATGGCCAGCTTCCCAGAATGTACAGGCTATCAAGGTTATAAAAGAAAGTGGAATGAATCTGAACCCAAAAGTGAAAGGGGTGCTAATTTGGGTACCTACTGTTAAAGTAACCAGGGAGTACAGGGAGATGCTGGTGAAATTGGTCAAACAGAATACCAACAAAGCCAGAAACTTTACTGAGGGTTCATACTGATGCAATGAATAAGCTGAAGAAGCCAAAGGACAAGACTTCAGAGGATACCATTCGACTCATAGAGAAACAGATCAGACAGATGGCCGATGACATCGTGGCAGAACTGGACAGGCATCTGGTGGTGAAGACCAAAGAACTCCTTGGATGAAAGTCTGGCAGACCCAGCCACACTTCAAAGCCCAGGTTCTTTTTTTGTTTGTTTGTTTGTTTTGTTTTTTGGCAAAACCAAGGATTGAACTCAGACTCTCGTGCTTGCCAGGCAACCACTTATTCTATTGAGCCATCTCCCCAGCCACAAAAGCCCAGGTTCTGATGGTTCCCAGAGTTGGCAAATTGGTCCCGTAAGTCATTCCCTTCCCCCATTCACATGGAAGGCTGGCACAGTTCTGTCAGTCCACAGGAGGCCTGGCCTTCTAGTGGGACACTTGGACTTGTCATTTTCTTCCTCCTCCCCCTGCTTCCCCCACTCTGCTCTGAGCCTTCTAGTAAAGAGCCCCTCAGGAGCATCTGCTGCTTTGAGAAGATCTTCACTCAGGTATTTGCCTTAGCAGTGATGTCACCAAGGGATTGGGACAATTGGCAACTTAACACCACCTGCTTGTCAGCTCTGGAATCTCTTCTTCATTGGTTTTTGTTTTTGTTTTTTTATGTATTTAGTACAGGGTCTGCAGGGTTTCACTGCATAGATTGGACTCATAGTGATTCTTCTGTGTTCATCCTCCTAAGCACTGGGATTCCAGGTGCATGCCACCATCCCCATTCTCAATTGCTGTCTCAGTGCATCCCGGGGGTTGGGCAATCAAACCCCAGCCCCTGTGCTCTACCTAAATAGGTGCTTTAGTCCGCTGAGCTCTCAGGCTAGTTCCCCATCCCTGATTTTAAGCACTGCTCAGAGTGATGTCAGCTTCCACCTATGACTGGACTGCTTTCCCAGGAGCTCATTTTCACCAAGTTTTAGAATCTAAATAAATTGGAAAGAATAACAACAGTGAAGGTAGAAAGGTCAGAGTCGGCCTGCATGGAGGATCTCTAAGAACCTGTACGTAAAACAAGCAAAACTAGTGCTATTGTTTCTGGGCCACCTTCGCAATGCTGTGCTGTCTGCCTGAACCACTCCCACTCCTCAGACTCTTGCTGTCACATCCCATGGGAAGTCTTCTGCCCACCTCAACCCAGAGTCCACTACTGGTCCTCGTTGCCCAATCTGCTGCTATTATTTGGACCCTGATGATTCCTTTTTGCTAATTATCCTATGTCTTAACATAATACCCAGAACATGTAGGTATTCCTATACTTGTGTCATGAATGAATTACATATAGTAGCTACTCTAAAAGAAAAATCTTCTTTGAAAATTACTGCCTCTGATATATACATAAGTAAGCAGAAACATTCACAAGGACAGTTATGGTTTCTTAGTCCAACTGTGTTTGAAGTTTTAAGTTCCAGTACCCTTTCAGAGAAGCTAAAAATAATTCTAGGTTACAAGTTGAGTTTAAGAACTATCTACTTGAGTAGGGTGGAGCTATGGATCTGTGGAATAGGCCATCTCTGGAAACATGTCATTTTTAAGACATGAGACATCTTTGAAGGTGATATGACTGCCCATTGCACAATAAATTAATCATCCAATCCTGTTTAAGGGAAAACATATTGACCCCAGTAATGGCAATGATGAAAGTTTTAAAAGCTGGGTTGCTGAGCACAAGTACATGAGAGGCAAGACTGCATACGTTATTTGAAAAGGATTTTGGATTTCTTTATCTTTAGCTTCTCTGACAATGATTTGTAAATTTTCAAAATATTAAAGAGTAAAACAAGAAGTATCAGTCAAAACAAAAATGTCAGTATAGAAACAAAATAAGTCTTAATAGTGACTCTATATCTCCCTCTCTCTCATGACATGGATCCTAGTACTGCAGACACTGGAAAGACACTATTCATTCACAAAGACAGAAATTTTTAAATGGTCTCCCTTTTTCTTCATTGATATTTTAGGTTTAGGGGAGGTGCTTTTTTTTCTCAACCCTCCCCCCTTTATTTTTCCTTTTGAGATTTCATAAGCACTCAAGTAATTCTCAAGGCTATCCTAGAAAGAGATAATGAAACCAGCAATGCAAAAGAGCCTAATTGAATGAGCATACCAGGTAGGGAGAATACTTAGTAAGGGGGAGGGGGAGGGAAGAAAGCAGCAAAAGAAAAACAATGTAATACAGGTTCTCCTATGTCCTGAGTCTTCGCTGACCTTGAAAGGCTAGGGCCAAAATGTTGGCTGGCCTTGTGGCTCTTCTATTTCTCCAACTCTGACTTGGGATCTTAGGTTGCTAACCATCCAGAAGAAAAGCTGATTAGTATCCTGCAGCATATGCCATTCACTTTGCCTTATCTGACTCAATTGATTTTACTTGTT
>PVKA01033928.1:0-23900 GCA_004027165.1 Ctenomys sociabilis | reverse complement strand
AATGAAAAAAAAAAAAAAAACACAAAAAGAATGTTACAGGACTATTCTGCTACAAGTCTGTATATGGTTAGATTTCTAAATTTCTATGTAATAATATGTGCATAGTACTTTTTTTTTCCCCTCATATTCTGTAAGAACTTAAAATTGGATACATCAATACTTAATAGAAAATATCTGTTCGACGTTATGCCTAAGATGTTTGATATTTAGACAGATAGGGTAAACTGAACTGCATATATTGCAAGGTATTAATCAGCTTCCCTTCTGGATGGTTAACAGCCTAACTTTGCAGATCAAAAATTGGAGAAATGGAAGGGCTACAAAGTCAGCCAACATTTTGGCCCTAGCCTTTCAAGGTCAGTGAAGACTCAGGACATAGGAGAACCTGTACTGTAACATCATGGAACTCAGTAGTGCCCCACACTTTCTGATCAAGGTGATTATGGAGCCACAGAGGAATGTGATGGATGATGTATAGTGTGCCTAAGGAGAGTCACATGGAGAGAAAACTTTCTCACAGGCTTTCACAGAGAGCAAATTGGTCAAGCAGTGGTCATGACTCATCTACATGGCTGACACTGAAAAGGATCTACAAAGTGAGGTACAGGGTTACAGGATAAACCCTGAGGGTACCTGACTGACCTCATCAGATACAAAAGTTACACTTTTTGTTATATAGGTCTTGCTTTATCTTGGTCTTAACCATCCAACAGAAAAGTATAAAAACTTGGGTATATAAAATAAAACCATAATATGCTGAGCTGTAAATGGCTCTAGTCAACAACTGCAGATAACCTACTACTATTGTAGACTGCTGGACTGTGTTGGAGTGTTTGGCTGAATTCAAGCGCCTATAATAATTGAATAACAATAGAATACCCGTCTCTGACAGAACTAAACAAAAAAAGGTGGATACAAAGGAAGGACCATTCTGTATTTGTATATACATAACAGGATAAATATGCAGCTGCTTTCGCTTAACTCAGTGAGAAGAAAGATTTGCACTAACAGTGCTTGGAGAGGATATCTTGTCTGCTTCTTGTACATGTAAAAAAGTATTAATTACAATTCAGCTTTAAAAAAAAGATAGATATATAGCTACATTCTCTTAATTCAATGAATAGAGGCATCTGCTCTAATAGTGTTTTTAAAAAGAATATCATGTCTGCACCTTGTACAACAAATAACCACTAGAAAGCAATGCAATGCAATGTATTAATTATTGAATCTGTTCTAATAATTTGAAAAAAAGATACAACACAGGAAAAATCTATATTGTTTACCTGTTTATCCCTTTGGTAACATCTTACATAATTATGATGCTGTATAACAATCAAAACATTGACATTAATATAATCATGATACAATAGTTATAACCACTTCCTTCCATGTTTCACCATGCACATATGCACTTGGTAACTACCAGTCTGTTCTCATGTCTGTATTTTGTCATTTCAAGACCATTATATATGTATGGAATGGCACAATTTGTTAACTTTTTAAGATAGGCTTATCTTGGTGGATTGGTCGAATTGTTTGAAATAGGGTCTCACTTTGTTGTCCTGGCTAACCTCAAACTCCTGCATACACCTTTGGAATAGTAAAACTGCCCTATTTTCACCACTCAGTATGACTCTCGAGGCTCATTCAGGTGTTAGATTTATTAGTAGTTCTTTTTATTGGTAAATAGTATTTCATGGCATGAATGTACTATATTTAGTCATTTGATATCTGGGTTATTTGCTGGGTTTGTTTTTTGAGGGGTTTTTTTTTCCTTATGAAGTTGTTATAAATATCTATACAGGATTTTTTGAATGTAAGTTTTTATTTCTCAAGTAAATGCTCCAAATGTTATAGTTGAGTCATATGGTAGCTGCATGTTGAGGGTATTTTTTTTGAAAACTAGTTTCTAAACTGTTACAGTGTTTTCCAAAGTGGCTATGTATCATTTTACATTCTCACTAGTGAGATAGTAGTTTCTGCATTTCTGCAACAATTCCATTTGGTGTTGACACTTAAATGTGTTATTCCAGCCCTCCTATTAGGTATGTGGTGATGTGTCATTGTGGTTTTGATATTCATTTCTTTAATGGCTAATGATACTGAATGCCTTTACATGTGCTTATCTTCTGTCTTCTTCAGTGAAATATTCCTTTTTTTTTTTTTCCCATTTTCTAGTTGGATTGTTGTTTCTGTTTTCTGGATGTTTTGTTTTGTTTTGTTTTTTAAGCCAAAGATACAGTATTCAAGGTTAATCCTTTGTTAAGAATGTAGTTTGCAAATGTTTTCTCCCAGTGTGTAGTGTATCTTTTCATCATATTAACATTATGATTCTTACTAAGTCAATCTGGAAAGGGGTAGTCAGGGGACTAGAACTGATTATAGAGAAAGAGAAAAAATGAGAATTGTCATTTACTGAAACAACAAGAGCCAATTCAGACTGAAATCAAGCTCTTTGAGTTTGAATCCTGGCTTTGACTGATAATCATGTGACTCCTGGGCAGGTTACTCCTTGTTTTTTTTTTTTGTTTTTTTAATTAGTACATAAAATACATAGTAAATGAATAAATTCATTTCAGAATCCAAGATTTTCTCCAAATGCCTTCAGAAATTAGGTATTTTGTATACATGTGATTGAAAATCTTACCTGTAAATATAGAAAAATTACAAACTTAAGTGTACTCAGGAATTGAGTTTTCTTTTTATTTGCAGCTCAGATCGTCTGATAGAAGAAACAATAAGGTAGGAATGATTTTTTTGTTTTTTTTACTTTGTTGGTACTTGTTTGCATATACATTAATACAGATTAATTTAATCCTTTTCATTAGAGTGACAATCAAGTCATTCTCTTTAAAGATAAGAATTTTATTAGATAGTAATTTTTTTATAAGCAGAATATATTTATTGAGGGAAAGAAAGCTCCTGTTTGAAAGAGGGACAGGAGGGGGCCCCAAGCAGGTAGTTCCCCAAAGTAATATATTTTTATTGTGATCTCTTATAGGAGACATTTAAAGCTCCACTTATTTCTGTAGTTGTTGGAATTAAGCCTTTTTTTTTTTTTTTTTTGAGACAGGGTCTCATTATGCAGTTCAGGCTGGCCTTAAGCTCACTTTGTAGCTCAGGCTGGTCTTGAACTCACAACAACCCTCCTGCCTCAGCCTCCTGAGTGCTGGGATTACAGACATGCGCCACCACGCCCGGCTAAGCCATTTTTTTTAGGCTAATTTTTCCAGGTAATTCATACCTAATATTTATTGAATTCATGCTCAGCTTTTTTATTTTCATTTTTTAAATTGAAAAGTCTGAAGCATGATTTCATAAATATTTTATATATAGCATTTATGTAGATTTGGTCTCTGTTCAATAGCTATAGGAAAGTAATATTAAGTATTAGTTGTATAAATACTGAACTAGTTTCTTGCTTAAATTATACATGTATTGATTTCCTTGATTATCCAATTTGAATTTTTATGTATCTGTTTTATAGTGCTAAAAAATAAGTAGTTAGGGTCTTTATGCTTTAGCTTTTCAGGAAAGGTACAATGAATTACATGGAAAGAATAAAATTCCATATTCTTTCTGTGGGTCTGGGTCCTGTACTATTCTTTGCATGCACTAGTTTATTTAACCTTTTCAGTATACATGAGATTGACATTGATCATCAGACACTTTGGTTTAGATTACTTGTGTTGTATTTTCCATCTGAACAAAACTTACAGAACTACCTGATTATCAACTGAAATAACTCTTTCATCAGTACATGAGGTCCCATCACATTTTGCCATGAATTAAAAGGTTCCCTACAATTATTTTATTTTCCTTTTTTGTTTTCTTTCTTTGTATTTACTCTTCCCCTTGTCTGATTTTCTAGGGTAAGGCTGCCCTATACTTTCATACAAGTATAAAAATTTGGGGTGTCTCAAAGGATAGGAACACTTCAGAACCATTAAACAACTATAGTTATTTAACTGTTATTGTTATTTTTCTGATTAAACAACACTAGTTTCATTTTAAATTGTTTCAAAATATGATAGGTATCATAAATGAGATTTCTCTGAATATAAAATTTGTTATGATTGGTTATGGGTAATGTAAAATTTTAATTTAGTAATTATTTTTACATAAATTTTGTCAAATATTTTTTGGAGACTTTAAAATACACAACAACATAGGTTTTAACTAACTCAAGAGGGAAAAAAAGAAGGGAAAAGAAAATAAGACTAGAAAGAAAAAAATACAAACAAAGCTTTTGTAAATAAGGAGGGACAGTGAGGTTAAAGGGAGGAGAAGACAGTGGGGGAATAAGAAGAATCAAGATATATCATGTACAGGTACAAATTCCGTATAATGAATGTCATCATTATGTATATTAAAGTGTACCAATAAAATTAACTTAAAAAATAAAACCTAAATATAAAAAAGCTAACTTCGTGTTTATAAATTTATATAGCTTCAACTGCATAAGTGATATCTCTTATTGAAAAAAGAGTTTAGTTCACAGATTAAGAAAGTTTAAGTTCCAGTAAATGCATCAATGATTTATCATTTTAAAAGCATTATATATTATTTGGAGCTTGTATTTTGCTTCTAAGTATCTGACCCTTGAAATAATAGCCTATATTTCACTTAGCTCAACTTCAAATGATGGAATGAGATGGGAAAATATGTCTAGATATACTTTATGTGGTACTGGAAATCATGCATATTCAACAAGGTAATAACTTAATGTATGATGATAATATCCATTCTCCAAGGAATACAAAGTGCTTTGCAGAAATTATTTTTTAATTTCCACCCACTTGTGAGCTGAAGTACACAGGAGATAGTATGAGTTGCAGTTTAAAAAACAGAGGCATGGATGGTTCAAAGACCAGCTCAGATTATCCACCCTAAGTTTGAGTTCTTTAGCCTTATATAAGACAAAAAACACAACTTTTAAATAGGGGTGCTTTGCCGCAGGCCTCTCCTGTAATTTCAAGCATAATTTTGTCAATTTCCATTTCTGTTACTTCTTTTCTTGCTGATCATTTATGCTTTCAGAAGTGTCCTCTGATATCTCTTCTCTGATCTCAGCCTTCATCATTGTTTTGGTTAGCTCTCACATGGCAGCCTGGATTTGTGGGTTTTTTGAGATTCTGTGTGGCTCTTTATCAGTCTCTGCTCTCACGCAAGGAACTGGCCACCAAGACCTCTAGATGATTTCCATCCCCATTAGCAGCGTTTATGTACGTTTTGAATACATTGAACTCTGTCACAGACTTCCTTGACCTTTTGGCCAGAAGCCTACAGACATCGTCCTGGTCATTCTGGGACATACCTTTTACAAGGACCCAGTTTTTCCTCCAAACTCACACCTGTTTGGCTGTGTGGGGTGCTTTTTGGTGTTTCTGTTGTTGTTCTTATTGCTCTACTATTAGGGTGTGCATGTATATAATTAGATATGTATAATTATATGCATACATTATATATAATCTTTTACTTCTTGCCTGCTCAGATCTTGAAATTAAAGTTTTAAACCAGGTATGGTGACACATACCTGTAATCCCAGCACTCAGGAGGCTGAGGCAGGAAGATTGCTGTGATTTTGAGTCTAACCTGGGATATGTGGTTAATCAAAGGCCGGAAAGTTTTAATTCATTTGCCATTTATTTAGAATACTCACCTAGCATTTCACTTCAATTAGCTGCATGATGATTTACTCTCTGAGGTTTCTCCAAAAATATGTCCATCAGCTCTCAGAGTGGCCACACTAGTAGAGATTCAAGCAATGAATAACCCAGCAGTTTTTCTCCATGGGGACTGAGGATCCCACCAGTTGCTAGGCAATAAATTCTCTGCCTATACATCTGTGAGTAGCAGACCTTTCTCAGCTGTAGGGCCAGGCCCAATTTGGTGCATCACTGTACATGTCTTGTACATGTGCAGATTCGTAGTCTTTCACTGTCTGGGTTCCTTAAGTGAGGAAACCTGGGTCTTTGCCTCAAGACTTGAAGAACTGCCATCCTCGCCTTGGTTCTCTCCTCACTTGAAAAAGTGTAGCTGTCTGTGTGGCTTTCTTCCCAGGAGATCTCAGGGGAACTTGGGGTTTCAGATTGGCCTTCCCCAGCATGTCTGCTTTTGTTCTAGTGTTATTTCATGGAGGAAAATGGGCCAGAGATGAGATCAGGAATTTATACTATAACCACTATCTTCCCAGAATCTCAATCTCTATTACTTGCTTTTTTAAAATGTTTTATTTTCAGAATTCCTGTGCAGCATTCCATTGTCTATAGCTTTTCATAATGTATCTAAAGCACTCTCCTTCCTATGTGTTACATATCAAAATGTATACTGACCTTACTCTATTGTCTAAGGTGACAGAACAGTACAAAATAGGTAGTAGTCACTCTCTTAACAAGACATGAAGTAGTCAAATGAAAAGATTGCCTTGTACAGAGTGTTTCCCCCCCCTTTCTTAATCACATATAATAAATCTGTGATCTTTGTTAGCTGGCTTTAAAACCCAGTGTAAGCTGAGTATGGTGGTGCATACCTGGAATTCCAGCACTCAGGAGGCTAAGGCAGGAGGATGACCAAGAGTTTGAGCCCAGCTAGGCTGTGTAGTAAGTTGAAAGCCAACATACAATATGTAGCAAGACCCTATCTCAAAAAAAAGAGTGTAACATAGCATATGTACTCCCAAATTTGCTGCCTGCTATTGAGTCTTCAGTAAAATTTTGAAACAGTTAGCTAATAAATTGAGAACTGGTTACACATAAATTATATAGTATGGGTTCCCTATCAACAGTTTTTTTCTTAGTAAGATTATTTTAGTAGATAGGTCCTTTTAAAACTGTCTTAAGTTTGTAGTATGTACTTTATCTGATAATGTTGTATTTGTTATTTTAAAGCAAACAGAAAATGGCCTAGTGCCTTATACAAAAAGACACTGTTAAGTGAGGTCATCCAAAAAAAGTACAATGAGAAAACATCTTGGAAATTGATTTTCCCTCCGTTATCCCATTTGTTTGGCACATTAGTATGATGAATGCTGTGTGCAAGATAAATCTCAGGTGCCAATGTGTTTCTTTTTTCCCCCTCTTCAAGCATTGCTATGGCAACAAAAGAAAATATGACTTCACAGAGAGGAATATTGAAGTCAATTCACAGCAGAATGAACACCTTGGCTAGTATCCTTTTTGAAAGTTTGAAATCTATGTTGGAGTATGTGGTATGTGTCTGTGTGTCTGTTCTTTTATGTTATTGGGGTGGGCTGGGGCAGGTACTGAGCATCAGTAGCAGTCAGGCCCCTTAGTAATTACATACGAATACTTTCTACTTTGTGAAAGTTCATGGTATTTAGTAATGTTTCTGGAAGACTGCCCACTGGAGGTTTAGTACCAGTAGATATGGAGGGGATATAATTATTCACAAAATTGTTCTATACTTAATAGTTCTAAATCAGTGTTAGGTCTTCACTGTATATCGTCTTACCTGAACATCATAAATTATGCTTCCATTATTTTTCCTGTCTGGAGAACAAGTTAGTGTCAGATATCTAGAAGGAGGCAAGAAGGAAGAAGCTTTATACACAGATATGAAGCTCAAAGTGAATTCCAGGTTAGAGTCACTGTTTGTTATGACCTTTCAACCTTTCAATTTCCCAATTTAAATTAAGATTAGTAGTGCTTCCAAGAGGCCCAGCAAGAAAAACTAAGTTGGCCATTCTGAAGAATTTTTATTTTCTCTCTAGGAAGATGAGCCTTTTAGGGAAAAAAAGGTTTCTTCTGCAGCTACTATGAGAAGGACCTATAATTTTCAAAAGTTGAGTATCTTCTGATCCTAGATCATTTAAGGTTACTTGTAGTTTGATACCTACTTTGCCTAAGGAAAAGGATACCCTGGAGTTTATTGGTATTTTCCCAATCATTTGTGATTTTTTTTCTTGACCCATTACCTAATGCAGAGCCACACATCCAAAAATCATTCATAGTTTGTGTAGTGCTATACAGTTTATAGAGCAATGCAGTATGTCGCTTTATCCTTACCATGAAACAAAGGATGTAGAAATTATTATTGTTTGGCAGATGAAAAATTAGGCTAATAATGGTGGCTTGGATCAGGTCCACAGCCAAAGATTCAGATTTAAGTTCCTGTAAAATTGGGCCTTTTTAAGCTGTGAACTTAGTCACTAGCAAGAACAAGGGCTTAATGAATACAGTCTGTCTATATTTTGTGAAACCTTTAAAATTGAGATTTTTTAGCTAAGTAATTTAAAATACTGATTGAAGCCTTTCTAAATTGTGCATTAGAATTTGTCACCACTGGAGCTGAGGAGATGGCTCAGTGGAATAAGCACTTCCCAATTTGTCATCACTGTTCTTCATATCCTTTACTATGAATTGGATGTGTCTTTCCCCTGCTAAACCCTATTTTCAGTGTCTCCTTTTCCCTGTCTTTCATTCTGTCTCTTCCTCTTCCTCCCTTGCAGTCCCTTTCTCTCCAGTCCTCTTTAAGTTCTAGGGATCGAGTACAGAGAGCACTACATCCTCAGGCTCCCTACCACCTTGGCCCAGGGTGGGCTTGAACTTTCAATCCCTTCCTCAGTCTTCCAGAGTGCTGGGATTAATATGTATTACATGTATGTTCTATAATACCCAACCCCAAACTTTTTTTAAGGTTTTGGGTTTTTTTTCCTGCGGAACCGGGGATTGAACTCAGGCCCTTGCGCTTGCCAGGGGAGCGCTTATTCCACTGAGCCATCTCCCCAGCACCTAAGGTTTTATTTTAAGATGGGTGTCAAAGCAAGGCAGTATCCCAGAGCACAGCATGGTGCTTACTATAGATTAGCCACTCTGGAATTTAGAGTCATCCCAAAAGAATAAGTGTTCAAAAGAAAAGCAAACAAAATAAGTGTTAGTCAGGACTCCATAGAGATAGTGACAGAAGTCTAATTCTTACTAACTTTAAGGAGGCAAGGAGGGAATTAATTTTTCACCCAACTGTAAAATCCAGGAGTGAAATTGGCTTAAGGCATGACTCGATTGAGTGGCTCATATTTTATCATCAGGAATCTGCCCTTTCTTTTTTTCCCTTTCTTTCTCTTATCTCAGTTTTCCACTGTTTATTGTCAAGCAGACTTTCCTCAGGATGAGGGAAATGGTTGTAATACTAGATGAGAACACTGTGGGAAAAGAAGAGGGTGTTCTTTCTCACAGCTCTCACAGAACCTCGAAGAGGATTGTGGTTGCCCCACCTCCTCAGGGCCAGCCCTGTGTGTGTGTATGCCTGGTAATGGAGGGGAAGGTCCACCCCACCCCATCCAACTACTGAACTAGATTGTTATAGATAGAAAGAAGGGTGGTTCCATAAGGGTAAACCAAACAAAAATATCCACTATAAGTGGGATTTCCTGATGCCAAAAAATTTAAATATACTCTCTTGCTTAGGAAAGCAAGAAAAGATTAAGTTTTCTCTGTGAGAAGTTTTTTGTTTTTTTTTTTTTAACCTTGTAAGAGTTTTTCTCTTACATGAGTACTTGCTTTTTGTTCCACAATTTTAGAACTGGGTTATTGCTCCTATTTTTTAATTAATTCAAAAACTACATTAATGGCTGCAATGTGTACTCTAAGTGTAGGGAAAATTTAAGATTAAAGTCATCCTTCCATATGTAGATTATATAAATAAATGTCCTTTGCCAGATGTAATGGCACATGCCTGTAATCCTAGCACTCAGGAGGCTGAGGCAGAAGGATCTGATCCTTCTGCCTCAGCCTCAACTTCAAGACTAGCCTGGGCTATAAAGTGAGCTCAAGGCCAGCCTGAGACCCCCTGACCCCCTGTCTCAAAAAGACATATATATATATATATATATATATATATATATATATATATATATCATACATGTGCCAGATCTGCATTTTGTTACAGAAAAATACAGTGAAGATTCTCAGAGCAGTATTTTTGGAGGTCTTACCATTGGTTTTCCTGAACTTGTTTTTTTTTTTCTGTTAACAGTGAGTATGTACCTGCAGTTATATTTTCAGAAATGATTGCCAGGCCGGGCGTGGTGGCGCATGCCTGTAATCCCAGCACTCGGGAGGCTGAGGCAGGAGGATTGTTGTGAGTTCGAGACCAGCCTGAGCTACTAAGTGAGCTTAAGGCCAGCCTGAACTGCATAGTGAGACCCTGTCTCAAAAAGACAAAAAAAAAAAAAAAAAGATTGCCAGACATACAGAGGAATCTATAATGTGCAAACAAGAAAGAGCATATAGGAATCTTAAAATACAAAGTAAAATGTAGTTAATGATGGTTATAATACCATTAAAGTAAGTTATTGGCCAGCCAGATAGCTCAGTGGACTAATGCTCCTGGTTAGGGTTTGATCTCTAACATGCTGTGCCAGCACCACCCCCAGGACATGCTGCTGAGATGGCAATTGAGACTGGGCATAGTGGTGCCTATCTATAATCCCAGTGCTCAGGAGGCTGAAAACAAAACCACTTGAGTTCAAACTACATAGTAGGACCCTATAGACCCTGTACCAAATACATTAATAATAACAGTAATAATAATAAAATGAATTTGTCCTGTCTTTGGGGTTTTTTTTCCCCACGTCCCCCTAACAGGTTAGCTAGAAAATTTTAACATACTTTCCCTCTATATCCTGCCTACTTTTGCAAAGTAAATTTAAATTTTTAAATAATTTACCAGGGCCCAGGGAGATGGCTCAGTAGAATAAGCGCTTCCCTGGCAAGTGCAAGGGACTGAGTTCAATCCCCAGTTCCGCCTAAATAAATAAATAATTCACCAGTACCTGAGTATGTAGACCATAGAATTGGTTCCAGATTAACTCAATCCAAGAGATATTCCTCTATAGAGAGGATCAGATCTTCCTCAAAACCCTCAAGCAGAAATCCCTTGTCTTCTGAGAGAAGATAGGGAAAAAAACAGGAGGAAGGAGGTGAGAAGACTAGGAGGAGACGCAAAGAGAGAGGCAAACGGGATGGGGGAGCAAGACAGGAGCTGGCTGCGCTGTGCCTTCCTGAGCACACTGGCCCCCTCCCTGATCTGAGGCTTGAGGGCAGTCTCTCAGCACACAGGTCTGTGATCACTATCTTCTCCCTTTGTAGCAGGTTTTTTCTTCTTAGCATTATTCTTTGTGTTCTACACATAAGACTGAGAGACTTGGCTTTGTCCCAGTTTTGGAATGGGTGTTTACCAGTGACTTCCTCACTGTAATTTTCTTCCCACCACTTAGTGTTTCTGGAGTCTAACTGGTGGTATTTTTAGAATTCCTATGACTTCTCACTACAGAGATTTCTTTCAAATATGACCTTAATAAAGATTTCTCAAAGATCGTTTTCCTGCTGTGAACAGCTTAATCCAGAGGATCAACCTTAGGAAACGGCGAGACTCACTCATCCTAGGTGGCGTAATTGGTATCTGTACCATCCTATTGCTGCTGTATGCATTCCATTGATGGGACCTCTCCAGGAACTCTTGGCAACCACCTCTTTCACGCCCTGATCTGGTGTAAGGAAAAGAAAAGAGGAGAATTTGACTGCCCTGAAATTAGCCTGACCAGCCAGGTGAATTCAAAACTGATAGTGAGGGCTCCGTAACATGGATTGAGCTGAAGCCAGTTTTCTTGTGCAATCTTTTATAACTCACATTTTCTTGTTTTTAGTTTAAAATCAAAAAAAAAAAAAAAAAAAAAGTTTCAATTGCTTGTGTCTCCTTAGGAGGTAAGTAAAGCAATCAAAAACAAGAGTTTGTGCTTCAGTGATAGTGTTAAAACCTGATGACAAGCCAGGTTCAGAGAGCTGGACTCTTCAGAATACCAGGTTTCTCTGTCCAAACACTCTTTCTTTCAGCCACCAGATTGAGTTGTGAATAAAAATAATTCTTGTCCTTTTATTTGATCCCCATGATGAAGAATCACAAGTCCTTTCTTGATAACCTTGATAGATTACTTGGTGTTCCCAGATCTTTTGGTAGTCAAAGAAAATTCCATTTTCACAAATGTTTAAGTTATCTTCAATTCAGCGAGGTTAAGTTTAAAAGAACACTGCAAAAAAAGACTTTTTTTATTTTTTTAAATTACAAATACACTGGGATTAACTATTGCTGGGAAAATATCAAGGACAGGCCTTTTTTTTTTTTTAAGGAACCAGTCATTTGATTTTTTTTATTCTATTTGATTAATATTTGCTATTAAATGATGATGAAATCTATCATGACAAAAAAAAATAAAAATCCAATAGCCAGTGTCTGTCAGTGTACCGAACGGTTCTTTGTCATGTCAGGGTTAGCACTGGTTACTGAGCATGGTGACCACTCAGTGTTCAGTGAGATTCCATTTAACGAGTCTCATGTAAAAAGACCTTGAGGGGTCACTGTCCAGATAATTCCATTTGTAAAGGCTCCACAGCTTTGGAGCAAATGTTGAATAACTACTGTAGATTATCTGTGTTCTGTGAAAATCTATTTGTTCCAAATCTGTTAAACTTTTCCAAACATCCAGAGATTGGTTTCATTTTGAAGGTACCTGTAACATTCTGTGTCTGTGTGTACCTGTTTTCTGCTACCATCCCTGCTGGTGACAAAATTTTAAAGTACCCCCATAATTTTTTTCAAGTTTGACCATTTCTGTTATTGAAAATCCATTACTGGTGTATTACTGAAACACAAGTATTTTAAAAACTTCTTATATCTACTACACTCCTCACCAAAAGAAAAAGTTGCTGTTCCCATTGGAATTGATGAAGGTATTTGTGTGAGTGGCCACAGGAAATAAAAGAATAAGCTCTTCACCACAGCCTGGTGTGGAGCTGCTGCTGTTCAGGTGGGCTCGATGTGCTACATGATGGGGAGACTAACACTAGCCTGGGGTGAGCGGTTTGTCATTCTAGTGTCAAAGTTTTATTCTGGATATGAAGGGCATTTGATATATTTTTCTTAACTATGGGCTTTATTTTTCTAAATATGGGTTGATGATCATTTTATTACCTAGAAATCCCCTTAAAGTTTTCCTGGGGTGAACCTTAAAGGATCAAAGAAGTAAGTTCATTTATTGAGTTCTCTTTTGAGAGAACAAAACTTCCCTCCCCTGATACTATTATCTTTGATTTTTTCAAAGGCTTTTGATTGGTGGTTGTGCCTCAGCTAGAATTTATGGGACTTTGTTTGCTATATAGTTGACATTTATAAAATCTGGTTATCATAAATAAAATTATTTATTTAATTATACTACCAGTCTTTTTTACTGGTCTGATTACTTGGTTTGTTCATTAAAGCTAATATTATGAGAATAATCTAGCTTGCTACAGCCAAGCAAAGAAACAGTGTTGGTGGCCGATAATCCTCTACAGGAGGGCTGTGCTCTTGTGAAATAATAGAATTATGTTATTTTCTTTATGAAAATAAAGAAACTGGTTCTTCCAAGGAAGTTGAAAAGGCTTGGTATAAATGTTGGTGTCAGATAGGTCTGACCCAGTATTCTTACCGTAGTGAGGTACTGTCCGGCCCCATAGCTAGAGAGTAGGTGATAAAGAGAGTCTTCCCTTGCCCTTGCAGAAAGCAAATGGAGGTATGCCCTTTAATGGAAGGGGCTTCGTTTGGATCCTGTGATTACTGATTTGAATTTCAGTTTTATGCCCTTTAACCTTTTAAGAAATCATCCTAATTTCTCCCCTTCTTGCTGTCTTTCTTACAACCAATTACTGGGCTTAAGAGCCAACAGTTAGTTACTTACTAAAACTAGTCAGAGCCAGGGATTTTGAGGCTGAGCCCAAAGGTCAAATGAATTTTCTCTTTCTGGTCTCTTGAAATGTTGCTTCTTAGGGAAGTTATGTTCTTTAGCCATTGTCTTCTATAATAAATCTTTCTTTTTGGATCTTTTAATAAACTATTCAAAACTGTCTATTTCCCTACAATGTAAATTTGGCATCCAAACAATGCTTTTTTTTTTTTTTTTTTTTTTGAGATGGTATCTCACTAAGTTGCCCAGGGTGGGCTCAGCTATCTGAAGCAGAAACCTTAGCCTTTCAGGTAGCTGGAACTACTGGTTTATACCACTATACCTGGCTCCAAATGGTGTATTTCTACGATTTTGTACTAATATGTACTGGTGACCTTAGTAAAAGTGGTTAATCTATTACTCAAGTTCAAGCCCAGATAGCCAAGAGCCATAAGTTATCCTTCCTGACAGGCTCCACATTCTCCATTGTCACAGTCTTATTAATGTTGAAGGATCCCTATACCCTACATTGCTCACCTTTTATTTTTCTGATGTTAAAGCTTTCTTTATTGTTCCTCTGTCCTTTGTGTAAGATCTGTCTTTATAAAAGAGCGTGTCTTTTTCCATACTGCCTGAATTCAAATCAGGTGTGGGAGTAAATCTATAACAAAGGAGACAGGTGATGAAAGGAGATACCTTGAGGGCACTTTTTGTGGAACCAAACATTTCCTTTAGCTCTTTCATATTGGATATGAATACATTGGACTAGAAAAATACACTTACTGGGCCTTTTGATGCAGTGGCTTTGGGTCTCTGAAACATATTTATTTACATTCCTGCTATTTTCTCTTTCACTGTCTATTTAACTGGAGGAAAATGACATTCAGGAACTGGTCCTAGCCCTTTGGGTTTCCAGTGTCCCATGTTTTGTCATTAGCCACATATGGTTTTAGAAATTGATTTGATTTTTCTCATTTATAATGTTAAACTGTTGGAGATAAATGGCCACGTTCAGTGTTACTCTGAGTTTTGTGGCACTTGTAACTAAAGAACATATGGATTATACTTCAATTACAATGATTGTGTTCCAGTCTCTTTAGGTTAGGGATTGTTTCCCCTGGCCTCCAAAGAGATGCAGAACTTTTCATTATGTTCTTAATAAAATAATCTTACTTATTCCCTTATACTTGTTTATTCCTACATACCCTTAATGTTTCACAGGGGAAAAGTGAGGAAGGAACAAGTGAATATTAAGGCTTTTTATTGGATAAGAAGCTGAGGCAAAGCTGAGCTGTGTCCTAAGGGATCCTTCTCAGTTTCTTTGTACCTAACCTAAATTATCAAATTCATTTGCATCAGTTTCTACCCTTTGAAATCTTAAGAAAAGGGGAAAATTAATTCCAGTTGCATTTTACATTAGTGGAAGATGTTTCCTTATGAAAAATGCCAATATAGGTTTTTTAAAGTCTATTCTTTTCCAATGCACTTTCTAATTTTTGGCTTAAAATAGCTTCTTGGAATCAATTTTGTTGTATTTGTACTTAATTTTTGTTCTCATCTAAATGTTCATTTTCTGACTGTATAGAAAAAAGCTTTGTTAATTTAATAATAAATTAAATATCTAAATGGTTGTGCCTATGATTATTTGAGCTGGAAACGTAAAATCACTGAGGCAGTTTGGGAACTGTGAATATGAAATACTTGGTGTGTTACTAAATATTTCTCATGATGTCCTAACTTCTAGAAGAAAACAATACAGGTACTGGAAAATTATTACCTAATGTTCAGAAACCATCTTATTGGCAGTCCGTCAATATTTTAGCCCTACAAGTGAAAGAAGATCTACCAACTTGAAGAGGACATATGATAGAATCTAAAATTGTACAGTTTGGCCAAGAAACAAGTTCTTGCCTCCTTAAACAATGACTCCTGTCCTATAAACCAGGACTGGATTCTCCACCTTACCAGAGAATGGAAATAACTTATTTCTCATTACCTGTCAAAATGTTGTTCTCATTTTTTCTACAATCCCTATTTAAAGTAACAGTATAGAGCTTAGGGCTGTCATTCAGTGGTACTTACCTAGCATCATGCCTAGGACCTAATGGTTGATTCCATTACACTAAAATAAATTATAAAGCATCAAGACATGATTTATGTATCACAAAATTCACCCTTTTTAGAACACTAATGGGTTTAGTACATTTGTTGTACAACTAGCACCACTATCTAGCTTCAGAACATTTTCATCTTTCATCAGAAGAGAACCCTGTGTTCATTAGCAACATCCCTGTATTCCGTACCCCATTCTTTGTCCTTTTTTCTGACCACACTATTTTCTACCTCTAGGTGCCAGCTTCACCCTCCCTGCCCTCAGTATGGCTTCCTTGGGGATCCTAACCTGGCCACCCCATGTGCTCTGCCCTCTGTGTACACACATCAATGTAGACATATGAATATTCCAGTGCCGTTTAGGAAGGTAGCCACCCCACTTTACAGATAAGAAAAGACTGAAGGGGTTAAGATATGTTCTCAGGATAATAACTATTAAAGGAAGAATTTGAATCTTGGCAGCCTTTTTCTCTTTCCATAGTGAGATTGAACCCGTAGCCTCTCACATGCTTAGAAAGCAGTGTACCCAAAAACATTCTAAAAAGAAGGCTGGGCCTGGTGGTGCATGCCTGTAATCCCAGCACTTGGGAAGCTGAGGCAGGAGGATTGTTGTGAGTTCAAGACCAGCCTGAGCTACACAGTGAGCTTAAGGCCAGCTTGAACTGCATAGTGAGACCCTGTCTCAAAAAAAAAACAAAAAAAAAAATCTAGAAAGCAGTGTACCACTGAGTTACATTCTCAAGACTTGTAGCTTGATTATTTTCAGGATTTTTTGAGACAGTCTCACAATGTAGTTGAGACTGTCCTTGATCTCACTATGTAGCCTAAGTTGGCCTTGAACTTGCAGCAGTCTTCCTGTCTCAGCCTTTCAAGTGCTGGGATCACAGATGTGCACCACCACACCTGGCTGATTATTTTCCAGGGATCCTATTAACCAAGTGCTTAATAGAACTTACTTGTAAGTTTTGGGGGGTTTTTTGTTTGTTTTTGCAGAACTGGGGATTGAACTCAGGCCCTTGCACTTGCTAGGGAAGCGCTTATTCCACTGAGCCATCTCCCTGACTCCTGACAGTTCTTTTTGAGGATTAATGGATTAATGCATTGAAGTTGGAAGAAATTCATTTGAGATATGTCTCAGTTACTTTTCCCTCATTGCTCGGACAAATACCTGACACCCAAAATAAAGGAAGGAAAGGTTTATTTAGCTGGCTCCAAGGTAAGAGTATAGCACAGAGCAGCCATTTATGGGGTAGCAGAGGGAGTAGCAGCAGCTTAGGCAGCTAGTTCACCTCTCTCCCCTCCTTACACTGTAATGCAAATTGCCAGCCTCAGGGCAGGTGCAGTATCTACACCTACAGTAATTACAAACTCCAGAAGCCACCCCAAGACTGCATAGGTTGCAAAAAAAAAAAAAAAAAGATAAGTAAATTTAGGGGTGGAGAGATAGCTCAGTAGAATAAGCTCTTGCCTGGCAAGAGCAAGCTCCTGAGTTCAATCCCCAGTACTGCAAAAAAAAAAAAAAGACTGTATAGGCTTTGGGGGGACACCTATGCACAAACCATAAGAAAGTGTGTAGTTTAGACAAAATTTCCTGTCCATCTCTTCATAGCCTCTAGTTTAGAACCTCAGAATTGTTTCTGGCAAGCGCTGGGGCCAGGCCTAGTGAAGCCAACACTAGATCTTTAGTTGGTGCCATCCACGTAGCCATCAGGCTGCTGCCCCTGCTTGATTTGCCCTTTCAACTCTGGCCAGGACTCCTTTGATGTTAAAGATGCCTAGAAGTGGAAAATCTTACTATAAATGTTTCTCTAAAAGCCAGGGGAAAAATTTCTTCCTAAAGCAAAATATCCATGCTAAGTTGAAACAGAAAGGAACACACGCAACTCTGAGTGGTGATTTCTGCTCCACTTACCCTGGCTAAACTTCCCTGGCTCGGCCATCTGCTCAGCTTGCAAAGCTTGTTTTTATTATTAATGTTACAAAGACACTTAAAGAGCTCAGAAGGCTGCATGCTGAGAAGTCTTAACTTTCTGCTTAGAGGAATTCCAGAGACTGCTAGCAGGTACTCTAGTCCTCTAAAAATGGGTTTTTTATCTGTTATCCTGTTCTGGGATATTATCTCCTTTGAAAAACACAGCTTTTAGGAAAGTATCACTTTTATTAACTAGTACATTTCTTTTAGATACTATCAGACATCTAGCCTATTAAACTGCGTACAGCTCAAAAGAGAAGCAGGCAAATATAAATTGGTAACCACTTTTAATCCAGTGCTAGGAAGGCATGGCATGAACAGTCTTCATGGAAATGAGAAGTTATCTGTAAATGAATGTGGCACTTTGGGTTTTTCACCCCAGAACAGTTTTCCTTAGTCCTGTCCATTTTCCTCCTTGTTCCCCATTGCCTGTCCCACAGGTTAGGTCCATTCATCATTAGCTGACTGTAGCAGCTGCTGAGTGGATGTCCCACCTCTCCAGGGCCCAGCTTAGCTTCCCTAACAGTCTACACCCTGTCACCACTGTTCAAGAATAGCAGCAGCTCCCCAATGTCTTGAGCAGTGTGTTGTAGGAGAGTTAACTCCAAAATGTGTGCCCTTCGTCATTATTAGTATGTACTTAAGAACCTAGTCCTTTGCTCAATGAGTGGAGCTTTCTTCTTTTATGGATGAGGAAATAAACATAAGAGATGAAGTATTTTGTTCACGTTCACAAGTTTCTCCTGATAGCAGTAATTGTCCTTGACCTAACTAGGCTCTCATCCCTCATGAATGATTAGCAGGGCTCCCTGGGCCCTGGAAAAATGAGGTTTGGAGCCAGAAGTCCTATATTCTAGCGTTGGGTCTGATGCTTTAAGTCATGGGCAAGCCACTAAACTCTGATATGTGCAGAATGTGCTTGCACAACTTTGTGCAGTTGAGATCAAGTAGGATAGCACTGGTACAGTATCCTTCACAGTGCTCACAAGAACTGATGGACAGCGGACTAGGAAAGTTTTCTCTTAGACTACAACAGAGCCAGTACATTGTTCTTTCACCATTGTTTCACTTGTGGGAATCTTATGCAGAAAATATTAAATTTCCAAATTCAGTTAAATCTAAGTTGGAGCTCCTACCTGCTGGGCTAGGAAAGATCAACCTTTGTCATATTTGAATTATTTCCACAAATATTGCAAGATCTTCACAGTCCAGACTGGATTCCACTGAGATACTGATGAGCCATGTGGGCCTTAGGAGCCACTAATCCCTCTTCTGTGTCACTGTTGGGCACAGATCTTTGCCAAAGACCTCCTGTGTTTGTAGTTCTCTGTTGCTCCCATTCTGTAGCCATTCTCCCAAAATGCTGCTCCCAGAGTTCACTGTGAGGGCAAGGGGCAGTGACTGGTACGAAGCAAGTGCAAGTTAATGTCACCTCTCTACCACACATTCCATCTCAGGAGACAACAGTTCCTTTACCATCTCTTTCAGGAGTAACTGCTGTTGTCTTAGAAATCAAATATTGACCATCTCCTCTGTGGGCATGGAAGAGTGAAAAGGTGCTAACCCCCACTAACTCACCCTGTGACAGTGTTCTTGGTTCCTGGCATATAGTAGGCATTAAGTGGTTGTTGGATGAATACAGAAAGGGCTTTTTTTTTTTTTTTCCCAAGAAAACAAAGAAGGGCCACACAAACTTAAGACCAATTATTTTGTGTTTGTGAATATAGGACCCAGTACCCTAACAAATGGTGCCCCGTTTTCTGTTGTCTCAACAGAGCAGAGGGGGTGCCACCCACCTGGTGTGCTTTATCCTACAAGTGATTTCAGCAGGTGTACCTCTTTCAGGCAACATTTGGCAATGTTTGTAGATATCTAATGGTCAAGAGGCCTAGATTCTGCTAAGTATCTTGTAAGCACAGGATAAACCCCATTGCAAAGAATTGCCAAGCCAAAAATGCCAGTAGTCAAGGTTGAGAAGCATTGGCTAAAACTAAATTTGCATTAAAGTTGACAGTAGGGGCGGGGGAGATGGCTCAGTGGAATAAGTGCTTCTCTGGCAAGCACAAGGACCTGAGTTCAATCCCTGGTTCTGCCAAAAAATAAAGTCAACAGTAATTCCTCTAGGGATGGAGATTACTCAGACGGGCCTTGATTCCTCGACCAGCTGGGGGACAGAACTAGTACATGAGGTCTCCACCACCCTTGCCCTTGTCCTGTCACATCAGCCCATCACTTCATCTCTGTGACATACAAACTGACACCATCCCAGGGGAGCTGATGTCCCAAGGCCTTTGTAAGCTTTGTCTTCTTCCAAGCTGCCTACGAAATGCTTCCTGTGTGCTCTGAAACCCTTCTGGTGAGCAGTAGCTGTGAACTGAGCACATTTTCTTTTGGGGAATGAAATGTTTAGAAATTGTACAGAGCTGGTAGCTGTACAAGTATGCGATTTGCCAAATGATACAAAATTATACACTTTAAAATGATCAATTATGTGTCATATAAATTTTCACCTCAATGTCTTAAAGATCTGATATGCCTTAGTTTGAGCTGCTGTAGCAAATGACCATAAACTGCATTAAACAATTTATTTCCCATAGCTCTGGAAGTCGACAGTAGCTGTAATGTCTCAGGCTTCTTGTTGGCAGATGGCCATTGAATCCTTACCCACCAGGGAAAAGAGATTAAAGCGAACTTCTTGTCTCTTGTAAGGCACTAACCCTATACATGGAGGCCCCACACACCTCCCCTAGTTATCTTTCAAAGCCTCTTCCTCCTAATACCATCATGTTGGAGGTCAGGATATAAAATTATCAGCATGCAAACATTGGTAGGGATACAAATATTTGGCCCGTGGTACCCTGCAACTGCCCTTCAGGAAAATTCCCTGGCCTGCCCTATCTCTGGGTCTCCTGATTTCCTTTGTGTTCTTCAACCCAGCTATGGCTCTTAATCCCATCCTGCTATATTTACTGGACTCTTTTCTGTCCATTAGGAGACTGTGAGCACCTTGAGGGAGGGCACTGTCTTAATTCATGTTTGTGTTTCCCAGTACAATGTATGTCGTACATCTTCAGTATTGAAAGTGGGAGAAGAAGGATCCAGTTGCCTTGCCATAAAATCCAGTGGCCGGTACACTTAGAAATGAATGTGGTCATATGCACTCTCTTCATTTGTACTGCTCTTATGCATCAGCCTAGCCCTTCCATTTTTTTTCCTGTGGTTGCTTAAGTGATGTAGACTGTTCAGATTTTTTTTTTTTTTTTTGTAGTAGAAATTGAATCCAGAGTCTTCACATGAGTCACAGCCCTTTATTATAATTTTTTATTCTAGAACAGCCCTTGGTAAGTGGCCCACACTGGGCTCGAACTCATTATCTTCCTGCCTCCACCTCCCAGAGTAACGGGATTACAGGTGTGCGTGGTCACGCCTATCTGCCACAGCTAATTTGAAGTAGCCCTGTTGCCAAAGAAAACTGAAAGCAAACAGTGACTACTAACCAGCCCCACACTGTCAATTAGTAGGAGATTGATCACAAAGGGGGTGCCTCTGTGGAATGCAGGTAATCCATGTGAAAACCATCCTTCCTTATTGGACAAGATTGGAACCAGTGAAATAGGGTAATTTCCTAGCATCAAGATTGAAAGTGAGCATAACCTTGGACCTAATGATTCCGCTTCTAAGAATTTATACTATTGGTGTAAAGGAATGTTTCTATAAAAATATTCAGGTGCTGGAGATGGAACTCAATGTTAGAGTACTTGCCTAGCAGGTGCAAGGCCTTGAGTTCATTCTCCAATACAAAAAAAAAAAAAAAAATGACAGCATTGGTTATGAAAAAAAAAAAAAGACTAAATAAACCGTCAATAGGGGAATGGCAAAATAATGCAACTGTTAAAAGGTAATTTATTTTGTACCAATATGGAATATGGATAATATTAAGTGAGGAAAATGGTATGTGTGTCACATTAAAAAAAAAAAAAAAAAAAAAAACTTTATAAATTGTATACTTGGGCCTTCGAGATAGCTCAGCGGATTAAGCGCCTGCTTTGGCAAGCACAGGGACTAGAGTTTGATCCCTGGTCCCACATACCGAGCCAGCCCTGCCCCCAGGACACGCTGAGCCAGTGTGGTGGCACACGCCTGTAATCCCGGTGCTGGGGAGGCTGAAAACAGGAGGATCACTGAGTCTGAGCTGTGTAGTGAGATGCTGTACCAAATACATAAAAAAAAAATTTTTTTTAATTATACATGTCATTTATACAAATAAAGTCTAATATTTAAAAGTGAATAATTTGGTACATTTTAATATATATATGTTAAACATATTTTATATATGTTAAATATATATATTAAACATATATATTATATATATATATGTTAAAATGTGTGTGTGTGTGTATATAGATATATAGATATATATATATCTGAAACCATCACCATAATCAAGCTAGTTACTGTATCACCCTAAAGGTTTCCTTGAGCCGGGCGTGGTGGCACATGCCTGTAATCCCAGCACTTGGGAGGCTGAGGCAGGAGGATTGTTGAGTTCGAGACCAACCTGAGCTACAAAGTGAGCTTAAGGCCAGCCTGAACTGCATAGTGAGACCCTGTCTCAAAAAGACCAAAAAAATAATAATAATAAAATAAAGTTTTCCTTGTCTCCTTTGAAAATTCCCTCTACCCCCTTCCCACCCTCTTACTCCCAAGGAACTTCTGCTCTGTTGTGTGTGTGTGTGTGTGTTTTAAAGGGGTGCTTGAGGCCATATCTCATATAAACCAGTCTCTTTTTTTTGTCTTTTTGAGACAGGGTCTCACTATGCAGTTCAGGCTGGCCTTAAGCTCACTTTGTAGCTCAGGCTGGTCTCGAACTCACAGCGATCCTCCTGCCTCAGCCTCCCGAGTGCTGGGATTACAGGCCTGCGCCACCACGCCTGGCTAAACCAGACTAGTCTTGAACTCATTGTGTAATGCTGATTATCACAGGCATGAGCCACCCATACCCAGATCACTGCTTTGCTTTTTGTGACTTATTTGCCGTTTTCTAGAGTTAGATATAAATATAACCATAAATGTACTCTTTTTTAAATTATTTATTTATTTGTTCATTGGATACAGGGTCTCACTAAGCAGCTGGGGCTCATGGTGATTCTCCTGTCCCAGCCTCCCCAGCACTGGGATTTGCCACCACGCCTGGTTTCAGGGCCAGCACGACATGTGGGGCTGGGGATGGAGCTCGAGTCCTTGTGCTTGCCAGGGAGGTGCCTATGCCCCCGAGCTATCTCCCCATTCTGGGTAGTTTGTACGAGTATAGAACACATCTGAATTCTTCTTATGCCCCCTCCTCTCCTCTCACCTTCCTTCCATCTCTTGATCCCATTTGCGAAAGATCTCTTTCCTTAATGGCTTAGGATATTTGAGCATCTTTTTGTGTGTTTATCAGTTTTGTCTCTTTGGTGAAATATCTTCAAATATTTCATCCATTTTAATAGGTTGTTAGTGTGTAGAGTATTGGTAGGAGCAGCTGCCTGGGGAAAAGCATGAGCATGCCAGAGGTCATGCATGGAGAGAACCCTCGATATTTCATGACATATAGACTGCGTATTTAATCATTTAAATTATATTTTTAAAAAGAAAAGAGGCTGCTTTGATAATACAGGTAGCTGAAGCATATTTCTAGGGACCAGGGCTATAGCCCAGCAGCATAGCACCTGCCTGGCAAGCATGAGGTTGTGAATTTAATTTCCTGTTACCAAAAACCAAAATTACCAAAAGCCTATTTTTTGGTGTTTTGTTTGTTTGTTTTGTGAAACCAGGGATTGATCTCAGGACCCTGCACTCTCCAGGCAAGCACTTACTCTGCTGAGCTATCTCCCTAGCCCCAAAAGCCTGTTTCTTAGAGGAGGAATGGATACTGTTCTGTTTCACCAAGAACACTTCAGAAACTCTGCACTGATAAGAATTTGAAACATGAAAAAAAAATAAAAAATAAAAAAAAAAATAAAAAAAATAAAAATAAATAAAAAAAAAAAAAAAAAAAAAAAAAAAAAAAAAAAAAAAAAAAAAAAAAAAAAAAAAAAAAAAAAAAAAAAAAAAAAA